>DWON01002500.1:0-20416 GCA_018251015.1 Phocides pigmalion okeechobee
GAACTGATTTTGAAAACTTTAATTGGCTCTCCTGTAAAATTAGGTCTATTCGCGTTGTGGCCCTTTTGTTTTGAAGTTGCGATGTATAAATAAGTGCAAGATTTAGTAAAAATAGCCTCCTCATGTAAGAAAATCTTTTCTCTATCTTCTTTTAGCATCTAGAAGACTTTTGGAGAAAGGTTTTGTTGTAGTATTAAAGATGGGAGAACTATAATTGGACCGGGGAGGTATCAACGTCGTCCTTATATTCCGCTGTAAAGCTTGTGTTTCGGGTGGAGAGGTTCGATTGCCAGCCACACATTGAAGCTCAAATAGGATTTCAGTCGTGTTTATGGATGTACGTGAATATTTATGGGACGATGCGACTATGCAACTACTTAAGACCAGGTTTGCATGCTCGTTTGCTACTCTTATCACATTAAAAAATGTAGTCGTTGCCTATTATTATTACTACTATTATTACGGTATTAAATAAAGAATTCGCAAGAATTATCACGGATGGTTGAATTACCTATAGTTGCCCCAGCCGCCCATACAATCCGACTAAAGCAACTCTTGTATTTCGGTTGGAGAGGTGCGGTTGCCATCTCAGTCTTCTGTGTAGCAGCGCAACTACGCAGGCTTTCACATAGAGCTTCAATTGTTTTGAAATTTTATGTGTCCATGGACTGCAGAGACTACTTAACATCAAGTGACCTTCATGCTCTGGAAAGAGCAGAAAGTAGCAAATGGCTACTCTTTCCACATAAAAAAACAAATCAACATCATATAACTGTACCATAGACGCTTATTTATTTTCAAACCATGCTTTAACCAGACTATAGAGGAAAATATTAAGTGAACAAGCTAGTTACTATGCATAACTAGCTTGTAATTAAGGACTAATTAAATTGAATAATGTTTGTCATTACTTAGAATCAAAACACTTCAACATAGCGATTACTAGAAGTCTATGTAAAGTCCACGATAACATCCTAATAACAACTTATTTATAAACAAGGGACTTACTAATACTTACGTAGATTTTTTTATTTTAGAAGTGTAGCAAAGGAGCGTGCGAGCTACCAGTTGTTAAGTGGTCTCTGCAGCCCATTGACATCCACGCCCAACCTCAAACATGACACAAGTATTGACTGACGTCATGCGTAATTACGTTGCTACTACTGAGTACCTTAATCCTTTTTCGGTGACAAAAAAAGGTTCATAATTTCATAGAATTTCAAACTATAATTTTATATCCTGAAAAAATAATAAATAAAATATTTTGTTTTAGAATCATAATTTATTAACTTTATAGATAATAAAAATAATGTTTTTTAAAATAATATTTATTATTAGACTACACTTGCATTCTTAAAACTAGTGCTTCATCAGGAGTTAGGTCTAAATAGTTAGCTTGCACGTTGTCACTGAAACAAAAATGTGTGAAGTAATTTCTTTAAAATAAAGATGGAATTTAAATCCGATCTCTTGGGATGGTACATTAATTCGCGCTTATGATGATATGAACACAAATTGAGCCAGTGTGATAGTGGCCTATTAATAATCTCAAACTAAATAAAAAAAAACAGTAAAATAAACATGGAGTTTATACCCAAGATCCTTCGGGTGGAACATTAAATCACGCTTAGAATTATATGAGCATAAACTGACCCAGTGTGATAGATGTCCACGCTAATGATCTCAAACTAAATTTTTTATTTATTTATTTGTTTTTTTATTGCTGTAACTGTTACAATTTTATAATAATGGTTATATTTTATAATAATATATTTTATAATATAATAATGGTGGTAACATGTCAAAAACAGTTGACTCGAATCGGGCATGCAATTTTTAAGTCTTTTTTTGTTTTGTAAATATAAGTCTTAATAGTGTTGTTTGAAGATACGGTTCTCATAGTGCGCAAAATCGGGTCACTTTGACCGGCTTGGATATAAATTTACCTGTAAGTTCGTGATGAAAGAACGCTGCTAACTTCCACTTCTAGCTGGCCGAATATTAGGTCAAACGCCGTCAAATTAACGACTTGGTCAGTTCGCCCAACATTCATGACTATTATATATGTATCGTCGTTGTACCATCTGAAAAACATCATAAGCACGTTTTATTACCAGGAGCCTTACTACCGTCTTTTACAACAGGCTTATTTTAACCCAAGAAATTTTCGAATATGTCCTAATACTATTGAAAAATGGCGTGGCTATATGTAATGTTCTTATAGCATAAATATACAATCTATGGGTGCGCACACATACATATATATATATCGGAACAAAAAAATGCTTCACGGTTCATAATAATTGTAGATGTGATACAAACCAGGAGAAACCGTACCATATCTACAGTTTCAATCCTATTCCTTATGTAAATGCCTTGACCTTTTGAAAACTATACATTAAAATATAAACGCTAGAATTTCAAAGGTTTCAAATGGTTGTTACCAGATATAGATATGTACTTGTTTTTTATCAAACGAACGATCACCACAGATCATGATTGTACAACATATACGTTTTATTTGAACGAACATTTTAAACGCAAACACATTTGTATTATTGAAATTTTTAAACATATTGAAATAATAATACCAAATTTTCAAAGATTCCAATCGGTTCTTACCAGATATAGATGGAGCTACTTGCTTTTTGTCATAAGAAACGTCATCACCAATCATGATTGTGACAACATAACATTGGAACTATTATAAAATTATATAATATACATTTTATTTTTATTTACAGTAATAAAAACTTCTAATATATAAACTGTCTATATATATCTATCTATAATATATATCTAATATATAAAAATGAAAACTTCTAATAATTGTCTAATTACAATAAAAGTCTTACTTGTACAATCTAAGGGTATTAATCAATGCTCATGCGGCATTGTGCCATAATGTTAACCACATTCCCGCGTTGAATACCGATGACAACTCTATTAAATAGCGGTGTTTTTGTAAACTATCCATAATATACTTTGAACAAACCTTTTGACCGCGAACACATCGGTATTAAGAGCCAAGGACTCATAACGTCCGAGGCGGAAGGCCGGACGTATGCGCAAATTTGTTAAGGTCCTGTATACTTGATAATGAGACCGGACTGCTGAACGTTGACTTGCTACGTTGATGTTCTCGAAACCGTCAGCCACAGGTAGCCAGGTCTTATCTGCGCCTGAGAAACCTGCAATATTTGAAAATCAAAATCAAATTATTTAATCACAAGAGTACAGGTATTCTACGAAACTGAACATTCTGTATTCCGCCTTAACTGGTATGCAAAATTTATAAATATTATAAAACAAAGTCCCCTATCGCCTCTGTCTGTCTATTTCTTTGTGATAAACTCAAAAATTACTGGACGGATTTTCTCACGGTATTGAGAGTGATACCTGGGATGGTTTTAGTGCATAATAAGTTAAGTTTTGTTTTGTTGTTGTTTTTGTATATGTAGGTTGTTTCACGATTTTAGAATTATAAAGTAAACGCGGCGCAACTTCGTCTGCGCACAGCTAGTGTAATTATAATATGCGGTTATAAAGGTCAAATTATTTGACAATCCTTCGACAATTTTAACAATTAATTACTAATGAGATTATTTATATATACATTTACGATGCTCTCTTGTTCATGTTATCTTGTAATAATGTCTAATAGATTAATATTCGTTTTCAAATGTAAGTACCCGTTATATAATAAAACTAGCTGTGCTCGCGACTGCGTCCGCGTTTATTTTATACATTTCCACAACATAAAACAACCCACGCATACATGCATCCAGTCATTATATAACTTCTCGCCAAATTTACAAAAAAAACTTAATTTATTGTGCACCAAAACCTTTGTCAGGAATCACTCTACCTATTGCAGAAAACTGTGAGACAATCCGTCTAGTAATTTTTGAGTTTATCGCGAACAGAAAGACAGATAGACGTAACGGGGAACTCTGTTTTATAATTTTTATATAGATATATTATTTCTTCTACCAAAAATAATAAATGTTTGTTCACTTCTTCCTGAGAATTTTTGGGCAAATGCCATTAACATCCCTAACGAGCTTACTTACAATTCACAAAACCCCCTGGGCTCGGCAATAAATATAATCACGCCGGTAATAGTTCACGTCTGCTGACCGTATCACTATTATTTCACGAACGTAACGACCATAGTGGATTTTACTCTTAGCGTGTAAAAGGCGTATAACGAGCGATTATCACGGAACTAAAAAGTAACAATAAACACTCATTAGAAAAACTACCAATTTACAAGCAGAAGTATAGTTAGACAAGAGACGTAATAACACGTTTGGCCTCATAATATGCCATGACGTAACTCTTATGTTCTGGTTAGAGAGATGCAGTTGGCAACTACACTAAAAGCAAGGCGACCATCTTAGTCCTTAAGAACAGGAACGTATGTACGTGTGACCTGGGATAGGGCTTTGGTTCTGTTAAAGGTAGTATGTGGATGTGAATAAAAAATTGCTGTCTTGTTTGTTTTAAATTTGTAGTTTCGTAATGATTTATTCAAGGGCTATGTAATTGGTTGGCAGTAGTTGGATAGCTACCTAACGAGCATTATACGCAGTAATGAGATAAGCTTACCCGATGGGATGTTTCCCATAAATATTTCCCCTAACTCGACCTGTCCGCAAACTCGTGTTTCCTTCACAAAGGGATGTAAATTCACTTTCGGGCTCAGAGGTGCTATAATATGTACTTTATGGTTATCCGATTACGGGTTTTTTGTTTAACCTTTCAATATGGGTTCCGATCGCAATATAAAATTGTGTTTCGTTTTATATTCTTTACGGTTTCATTGTCGGTGTTACGTTCTATATGTGGTCTGCTGATTTAATTTACGTACATTTCTTGTTTAAAAGAAAATTTGTTATGTACCATAAGAATAATTTTAACATTTCTTACACCTTCATATATTTTCCTAATGAAAAGCTTTATTAGATTAAATGTAATTTAACAATTAACAAGATATATTTATACATTTATTGTAAATATTTTGCATGGGTAAGTATTGATATCATATTGATGATTTATGCATGATACAGAAACAAAACCATGCGTAGATGATTTAATTTATTTAATCCTTACCATCCTTATATCGACATATAATATCAATTACTGAAATATTACTCTTCACTATTGAAAATACAGTAATATTAGAAAAAGCTACCTGCATTTTTTCCGATGCTCCATTGAAAGGGTGTTCTTACAGGGTCCCGGGATACGTCCACAAAGTTGACCGGGTCATCAGTATTGCAAGCCAGAGGATCTTTGGTCTCAACCCATGGAACGAAACCATTTACCATGCCGATTTCTTCGCCCTTCAAAATTAATATTACGTTATCATCAACATATTATTGTAACGAAATGAAAACGAAAACGAAAGGAATAATTACAGAATGAGATTGTAATTTAGCATTTTATTGCGATTAATTAGACGGGGCTTTTTTGAACGGGCACGCGGTGCCCCTAAAAATAAATTTGGAAATATCGAAAAATTACCATAAAAATTGGACAGCTTTCGAGAATTAGGGTGCCCCCAAAAATAAGTTACAAAAAAGGTCTGGTCTTAGATCATATAAACCACTAAGTAATGTTGATAGATTTTCAACAACCACCATGTACTATTCGTAGATTTCAACTGTCATCCAAAAAGCAAGCAAATTCTAACGAAGATTATGTTTGTAAAATAAAATGAATGACTGAAAGATTTATTGAACTAAAACAAATTACAAAGGCTTGCAGTTCGTAAACCATTGCTATAATTAGAAACTATGTTGCAGTAGTTACGCCCACCCCGGAACACGGAAGAAGTGGGTAACAATCTTAAGTTAAAACAAAGAAAACAGAGGAAGCACATATGTAATAGATGAATGTATTCAACGTGGGAGAACCATAGTTCGACGGGGAGGTACCACTGTCGCCCTCATAATCCGCCGTACAGCATTATTTGTGTTTCGGTTGGAGTGGTGCGGTTGCGGCTACACTTTGAAGCGAGACCACAATTTTAGTCCTCAGAAGTAGCAACGTATCTATGTTCGGGCTCAGATAGGATTTCAATCGAATTTTTGGTTGCATATGGATGTCTACGGGCTGTGACTACTTAACATCAGGTGGTTTGCATGCTCGTTTGTTCTCACATGCTCGTTCTCTTCTCACATAAAAAATGTTGAAACACAGCATTCTATTACATGCAACTTATGGCAATAAATAACACTTACCATATAAGTAATACCAATACCAGGAAGAAGTAGTACAAGCATATTAAAGGCATCAACTAATCCAAATCTGAATCGGCTGGCGATTCGGCTTCTGTCGTGGTTACCAGACTGAAAAATTATCACGTACCTATTTAGAGTCTTAAACATAGAAAATTGAGAAAAATGTTCGACTATACATAACATCACTCACAGGCAATATATAATTAAAATTAAATTGCTTTATATTTCAATTATAGCTCCTTTTGATCTCTCAACAAAACCAATAACTATTCTAATCCATTATTTATTTTTCATCAAATAATTTTTGGAGCATTTTTTCACACTTCTATATTTTCAATGTCATGTTTTATACATTTAATCTTTGTGTTAAGGTTCTCAATGAATACCAAAGAGCTTACCACCCAATTAGCCGGTTTTCCCAGCGGTTTGTAGGTCAACCAACGATCGATTGCATATTTGATGTCTCTGGCATCTGAATCCTTGTTAAGACTATCGATTAAAGCAAAATTGAGAGGAATGTGTGCGCCGAGGTGAATGCTGTCTCCGTAGTATTTTACTGCATTTTTAATATTTGTACCAGCTTCTGTCATCATTATTCTGAAATCGGTAAACCATTTTCTTTTTTTATTTGATCTACACAAGTGTAACAGAAATAGTTAAGGCTTGACTTTTTGTAATAAAGTCATTTCTTTTAATAAAGTACTAATTGCATTTTTTGTGGATATCTATGGGCTGCGACTACTTAACATTAGGCAGTTTGCAAGCTCGTTTGCTACTTTTGTCATATAAAAAAAGATTGTTACATAATCTATAGTTACTGTCTAGTAAAAAAATTGCAGAGTTGAAAATTATGAATATCAATAATACGTGTGGAGTACTTTGATGAATATAAAATGAATGGATGGACGAAAATATTTTGAAAGCAGGACGTAATAGTGGCGAAAAAATCAACATGGAATAGGGATGTCGGATGTTTAATGTCGAGGAAAAAACGGACATTTACGATGACGGATTGCTCGAGACGGTATATAAGTATACCATGACATACATTTCAAGATATTAGATTTTTTCTATAACAGTTTCGGGTATATTTCTCGTTACAATAGTTGTTTTTTTTTAAACTGGCCATTATAGCTTGTTTCTGATATCAACCCTCAACTTCATATTAAAAGGTGGGAGGTACCACCGCCGTCATCATAATCCACCGTAAAGCATTACTTGTGTTTCAGTTGGAGAAGTGAGGTTGCCGTTGCACTTTGAAGCGAGGCGACCACAGGAGTAGCAACGATACGACGAGCTCAGATAGCATTTCAGTCGTGTTTGTGCTTGTACGTTGATGTCTACGAACTGCGACTACTTAACATCTGGTTGTGCAAGCCCGCTTGCTCGCATAAATAAATCTCATTACCAATCTCTAACATATCTTTAGCAATTAGTCCTAGCGAATTCCATTATAACCGAATGATTAAGATATACAATAGCAAGATTTCCAGCGAGCAAATGACAATACAACAAAGCTACATCTACACATCATAACAGATATTATTCAGCAGGATGTTACTGACAAGTAATCAGCATCTATTCTTCGTGCAAATATCATGAGCATTCAGTCCTATTACAATTGAGATCTTATCTTGCATTCATAATGAAGAAGATGAGAACTGCTACTAAACAAAGCCGCCAACATATTTGCATTGTATGTATATTGAGTCACTATGTTACTCGTATCGTATGTTACGTATTTCTTGAATAAATTAAGCGACTATTGTATTTCGTGCTGACAGCAAAACAGACCAATTTTCTCAGGAAACTATAGTACCGTTTTTTGCCTCTTATTTTTTTTTTTTATAATGAAAGAGTAAGAAACGAGCATGCAGGCCACCTGATGTTAAGTGGTCACTACAGCCCATAGACAACCACGTGCAATCTCAAATAAAACAGGAGTTCTATTTAAGTTCTATTTTACTCTTGAGGACTAAGATGGTCGCCTCCAATCATGTGTATCCGGCAACCACATCTCATGGTCTTAGCTCAATGTTTAGTTGTATCACTTTCATTAGATTTCGTACACCTTAGAGAACTTTATGGACAACCTTCTTCCTCTTCTCCCTTCTTGTGTTTTCTTATGATGTTTTCCTTTCCCTTTAGTGCTAGTGATAATTAATTCATTTCTTATATGCGCATAATTCAAAAAGCACAGGCGTCCTTAGTATTCTAGACCTGCTGTTTAAGTGACAGGAATCATAACTACTCGTAATAGTTTATCAGTAGTTCGTGCAATTAAAAGTTTAATACAAATAGCATGAATTAAACAGATCGTAATATAAGAGTATCGTCGATTGGTTTTAGTAAAAAAATATTTAGGTACATAACAGTTATATCGTTATGCCATAAATAAGGAGTTTGGAAACAGAACGAAATTGGAAGGTTTCGAGTTGGAAGCTATACGGGTCACTTAGGTCACACATTATAATAATCTATATCAGATGATAACCTTTATTCAATTTATGATAGACATCTAACGAAATAAGTATAAAACATAAAAACATCAAGTACCTTGTAAGATTATTTCTCAATGTTATGGAGTCAAATACTTCTCCTAACTGCGACACAATGTCGAAAGTCTCTTCCTGGTCCTTTGTATAAACGTGGTCGAGAAACGCGTAGTCATCAGAACCCAGACCAGGTTTCCCACTCCTGGGCTCATCGGGGTAACGTCCTCCATATACGTCTTTGTCCGTTTCAAACAGATGATTTACAGAGCTGATTCGCATGCCGGCAACGCCTTTTTCCAGCCAGTATTTTAAAATATTCTGTAATTGTATTTATCACATCTTAACAGTTACACTTAATAAGTTTTTTTTTACTAAATGCAATTAGTAAGTAGTTTTTACCTTAAAGATGGGAGAACTATAGTTCGAACGGGGAGTTACCACCGCCGCCCTCATAATCCGCCGTAAAGCATTACTTATGCTTCGGTTGGAGAGGTGTGGTTGCCGGCTAAACTTTGAAGCGAGGCGACCGTCTTAGTCCTCAGGAATCTACGTTAAGTTTAGATAGGAATCCAGTTTGTGATTGTACGTTGATGTCTATGGGCTGCGACTACTTAACATCAGGTGGTCTGCATACTCGTTTGCTACTCGTCTCACATAAAAAAGCAAGTTATTTTTGTCCACGAACATTACAACCAACTTCGTATTACTGAACCAAGAGTCCCACTTAAAATCGATCGCAGATGCGTTGCTACTCCTGAAGACTAAGATGGACCTAATTTGTAAGTAAACTGAATATCACCGAACCTTTCTATCGAAGTCAAAACTTTCTTCACGATAGAAATGAATCTACATACATGGTCGCTGCAGCTCATGAACATCAAATTTATAAAATATAATTGAAGACTGCAATACATTCCACATTTTTATAGACGAAAGTCAACTTGAAATACTTTAACAGAGAAAAGAAACAATCAATATCAATACATTTGATACATTGAAACACACAGCGTGAAAGGATTTTCTTGTAACGGATATCGAATGGGAAAAGACATGTAACATCATTATCAATCACCGATCCGTCTACGAGTATATATCTCGTTCATTGTACAATGAGATCTCAAAATCTTTATTTTAGGATTAAACTCAGAAGGTTTAAATGAATCTAAGTAGGTAAAATACAATATGAAATGATTCTTTGGTCCATAAAATGTACAGTTTTTTAATGCCCGTTGCCCCATGCCCCATGCCCGTTTCTTACTCTTTCATAATAAAAAAATACCACCAGATAGACTGCACGCTCAATGGTTTTCTTCATTATTTAACAAAAATATATAAACAACCTTTGCCAATTTTGTAATGTAGATAATATTCGACTGGCTAGATTTCCCACCGGAGTATTCACGCTGTATTTTCACTTCAAGCTTGTATATATTTTATTTAATACACACGGAGCTTTGATTTGGAAATAAAATAATTTTATGTGTTGCATCAAGTTATCCTTACCCAGCAATTAACAGTTTTGGATTGATGATTATTTTGGAATCACAAATATCACAGTATATTCATATACAGTATACAGATAATATAGTGTACGGAAAATATAGTATACGGATAATATAGTATACAGTTAATCATTGTGCGCCGCTAGAGATTAATGTTTTATTTATAAATTTCAATAGATTTAACAGTTATTTTAAAATACGGTCCTTGTAGTTGGACAAGCAAATATTAACACAAAACTCAGTGTTATTTTAAAATTACTTCATATTTACTCTTGCATTAAACCTTGCTTAAACTGTTTAATATAGGCCTTTATTAGCTAGAACAAATAAAAAGTAATTATCTGCGATAATCCCAATTTAAATTGTTTACTTACTTTGATTTCTTCTACAACGACAGGGTTGCGAAAGTTCAAATCTGGTTGTGCCGCACTAAACTGGTGCAAGTAGTACTGATCTCTGCTCGGCGAATACGTCCAGGCGCTTTTTCGAAATACACTTATCTGCAACATAAATCATGTGCTTAATTAATTTTTTTATAATGAAAGAGTAAGAAACGTACATGCAGGCCACCTGATGTTAAGTGTTCACTGCAGCCCATGGACAACCACGTCCAATCTCAGATAGAACAGAAGTTCTATTTACGGATGGACGCGGATGCGTTCTTACACTTGAGGACTAAGATGGTCGCCTCCAATAATGTGTATCAGGCGATATTATAATAAATATGACTAACATTATAATTTATTGTTATTTTGACTCTTCTTTGTAATTAAAATTTATAAGATTGTATTCAATGTTACTCCCACAATTAAGATGAGAGTAACGACACCTCCTATCAAGCTTTATAGGCTGCAGAATGTGCCAAAGATTCATATACTCGCAAAACCCTCTTATTTTACATCTTATGTTTATGCAAAACGCGTATAAATAATGTATTCCATATTTCTATATCCACGATGGAAGAATTTACGTGCTGTAAATCTGAATACACGATGTTAAAGCACTGTGAACACAATATCCGTTCCTGCACGGGAGTGAAATTGTTTTCAGAGCGCATCCGAGCTTCCATATCCTTCATGTGAGCTATGAAATTGTAATAGCATATTGAAGCAAAACTTGAACATTTTCCAAAGCGGTAGCTGCTTGTTAACGTTTAAAAAATCTGTGTGGATCTATTTCAAACAAATATTATCTTTTCGGTTTGACTTATATGCATCCTTTTATCAGATTGAAAAAACGCTTCGCAAATAATTCTAAAATAAAAATTGCTTATCGATTGGGAGATAATTAGCGCTTTGATGCAACCCATCAGTAAAATAAAGAAACGGTTGTAACTAAGACATAAAATAAAATGTCAATTAAAATGACTGATATTCCAATAATAGAAAACATTATACTTTGTTAAAATGAGAGTATAATAAATAAACAACCTTATTAAAAACAAAGAAATGCTATAAATATCAAAAAATACCCAATTATTAGGAGGCTGCCTTTTCCCTTGACTATCCAGATGCCCGCTCTCCCAGATGTACCAGTCGCTATAGTATTCGTCTCTGTTAGCCGATCTAACGAACCATTCGCTCTCGTTACTCGTATGATTAGGTACGAAGTCCAAAACTATCTTGATATCTGAAATTAATGAATGCAGGCAAGCATGTAACTTCTATGTAAATACATATTATATTGTTACTTTACACTTATTGAAGGAGATAGAAAATTATTCGCTATGCAATTTTTGGAAAACAAATAAAAATGTAATAGTTTTTTTTATTTACAATTACGAAAATCTTAAAACTAATTATAATACAAACCTAACCTAAATAATCTAAATGGAGTCCGAGAACGCTAGCTGCATTCCCGCGTTGAATAGCAATAAAATATGGCTAGACTTAGTATTAAAATTTAAAATTTACGAGAATAATGACCCCAGTTACAAACAAAAGAAATAATCCACTAAAATCATGTAACATTTTGAACGTAAGTAAATTGCGTTAGAGTTGAGAAATTTTGATAATTCCTTGGAACCCTATGCATAAATTTACATAATGGATTGGACTATGAATAATAAGAGACTCACTCAGTTCGTTTGCCTTAGTAAGGAGCTGTTCCAGATCTTCAATGCTGCCGTACTCGGGCTGGATACTATAGTAATCGGAAATGTCGTAATCAAAGTCTTGCATTGAAGACTTGAATATCGGAGACAACAAAGCAGCGTCTACTCCTAGCTCTTTCAAATACTCCAGTCTCGATGTTATTCCTACAATAATACAATGTTATCACCTTCTATTCTCTTGATACCATCTCCTTTATCAATAATAAGTATGCAGCGCAAAATAGAATCAACTAAGTAAGATTAATTTAGCTGTTGTTTTTAAACAGTTCTAGAATTTAAAACAGTGAATGTTATTTCTAAGTTCTACATTTTGTTTCTGTCTTATTATTTCTAGCTTGTTTTAAATCTAAAATTAGTACATTTGCATGTTTCAAATTAAAACTTTAATGTTATTGTATAGTAATTATATTATTCTTGAAGAGTAGAACTCTTTAACATTCGTCTACTTTAGTATCACCCTTATTTATACTTCAAACCGGCAGTGCCACACATAGTCATTTTTAGGCATTCCATATTAGTTTACAGGAGTAACGATCCATCTATGAAGTTCAGGTGCCGATGTTTTAAATAGAGCAGGCTGTACGCTTGCTACTAGCCTACATATAAATACTCGTATAGTATAAAATGTTTTATTTTTTCTTTTCTCACCGTTTATATCCCCAACTCCATCACCGTCGCTATCCATGAAGGACCGTGTGTAAATCTGATAAAAAACAGCTGTTTCCCACCAATCTTGCTTCAAATTAACATTTTCATACCTCGCTTCAACACTAGCTAACATAAAAACAATCAAAAAATACCGCCACATTTCTGGAATGTGGGAATATATCGAAAAATGTGAATTATTCGTAATATCTGTTCACGTTTGTTTTTTTACTCATGTGTTTATATGTGAAATTGCTGTTCAATTATCTACTACTGCCGACAGCAAAAGTGTGAAAGGTAAAACACATTAGCACATGACCAAGTTCAGTTGTTAAAAATTACCTCACGGTGAGGATAAAAAACACTTTGCGTTAATTAATTTCAAAACACTTTTTAACAAAATCTCTCCCGGGGAAAGTTCGAAATATCTGAATATTTCCTCAATAATAGAACGAAGTCTACCAACAAGTTAAAAGTATTTTAATATTAGCCGGTTGTGGTTTCGTTAATTTGATATTACCGACTGAAAATCCCGGAGGATTCCCCTCTTTTATACTTTCAATCGATGTAATTGTTTGAAAACATTTCTTTTGTTACGCACAAACTCCATTCTATTACTTTTATCGTTTATTAAACATGCTGAACGTGCTCTAATAGCTCATCCATTATGAAGGTGTAGGCAACAATGATGAATGAAACAATCTTTTGTCAGTGCACCATTTTCGTGTCAGCTTATTCACCAACCATGCCATTTATCAATTTTTATGAACTAAAATTTTAGTTTCAATTTTTCATTCACTAGGATTGAAATTTATTTGCTTCTAGCGGATACAGTATTTTTATTTTTTATGTATAGAAAACGAATATAGAGACTGAGTGATATTTGAAAGGTAGGTTATAGTACTTGTGTTTCGGTTGTAAAGGTGCGGTTGCCCCTCTAAGCTTGCAACCGAAACCATCTCAGCTCTCAGAAATAGCAAGGCATCCGTGCACGACGCTTGGTAGGATTTTAGTCTTGTTAGATTTTGGACGTAAAGTAAAAAAGGACGTCTAGTTAAATAAATGGTCATTGTAGCCTGCAATGACCATTTATTTAACAGCAACGTATGCTCATTCGTTACTTTTACATTGTAAATAATGCATTACCATTTTACGTTTATACGACAATTATTCAAAAGTTGTTTTGAAATACTATTGAACCTAGATTATTCATAGCTACTTTACCGATAAGTAACTTCAAAATATTTCGACCTTTTCAAGTTATCTATTTTTGATATCATTTCACAATGTTCATGTTTGATAAATACGAGTAATAAATGATTAATGTATTTTAAATGTCACTTGAAATTCCCAATGGACGGTAGTCTCAAAGGATTTTCTATGGTATTATTTATTACCCTCATAAAATATAACCTTTCCCTATTTTCAGGTAAGTTTGTTTGCACGCACACCAGTTTTTACGCCAGCTGAGAAACTGTGAGTATTAGAAGTTTTTCACCCTCGACGTAGACAACTGGCGCAAAGGTCACAACCATAGATTAGATCGATTAGAAATGGCATAGAGTAAAAATTTGTGTTCCAAAATTTGATGAATTGTCTATGCTACAGGCGCCTGCTGTGAGACGAGGGAGGAGCTGTTGCATAAGCAGGTAAACTAGGACATGCTCAGTATCCAGGAGTAGGAGTCAATTATGCAAAAAAGGTTATTTGGGCTGAGTACAAATCTCTATCTTAGTGGTAAAAGCAGGATTTATGCTAATGTTTTTTATTTTAATTTTTACTATGTATCAAGTATGTGACCACTAATCTTTAATTATTACTGTCTTAAAACTGTAACTGTTATAATTATGGCACATCTTGTACCCAATGTCCCACCGTGCTAGAATAATTGCGAAAGGCATTTCTGTACAATACCAAGTCTTTGTTCGTAACCTTCGTTGAACTTTTCCCGAATAAAAAGGGACGTATTGTTTGCAGACTTTTCAATTTGATTCTTTAAAAAAAAGAAACAAGAGATCAAGAATTGTTCTTTAATTGGTTTAATTGATATTTAATCTTTCAGGCTTCACTTGTTTACCTGAATTATTCCGTTTACATTTATATTTTAAGGCAAAGGTATAAAATAATGATTAAAAAAAAACACGTCATATTATTGACGCCCACTTAGTATACTATCGTGTTTATGAGAAATTCGGATAATGTCGTCGACTTTTAAAACCAAAATGATCACAATAAAATTAGCTTTTTGTCATGTATGTTACATTACATTATGAAGATAATTTACTTAAATTAATCAGATTACATTTGTATTGTAAGGCAAAGAAAGAAAATAATTATTGGGATAATGTTGTAATTTTACAAAAAAAACATAATTCATATTATGAAGACCTGCTTAATTATTCCATATTTTTATGGGAAATTCGGATAATTTTAAACATGATTGTGATAAAATGTAATGTGTCGTCTTTTAAAATATTTTCTTTGTGACATTTATTTGAACGATAATTTTATTTTATTCTCATATAATACCTTTTAAAGATAATCACACTAACTTTTGTTCATAAATAATATATATTTTAAGATACATTAAACCAATTACAAGGTATTCATCACAAGTAGTTTTAACAATACATTTATAGTATTATTTATTAATTACTGCACCCTTTTGTAATATCTTTTCCCCGGTGTTGGCGCCTTTTCGTGGGTAAGAGTCTGAAATAACAAATACTATTACTTAAGATTTTTTTTTGTACTAATTTTTACATAATATACAACAAAGTCTGTAAGCATAGATCTATCAAACTACACAGTTTTGAAATCCCAGTGTTCTCTACAAGCACAGAAGGAAACCCCTGAGGAGATTGTTGCGTTGATGGAAGTCCCAGATAACCCGATATCCCGCTAAGTATTCCAGGTACTTGCTTTCTTCTTTATCTTTGAAAGGATTCCCGCTAGATCAAAGAAGTATCTTTCCTTCCAGACGTCAGGTATCTTACGAAAATTTACGACACCTAAAAGTTACCTAAAGGCATTAACTCAAAAATAAAAGCACTTACTACAACACATTCTTCGTCCGTGAACAGGTAATGACGTCCACACTTCACTCCCGTGTCAGGTATAACAGACTCCGTTATCAATTCGTTATCGTTGACAATCTTTGTTACACTCTGAAATATTACAAATATTACAGCATTTTATTAAACGTTTATAAAAATACTTTATGTTCGAGTCGAGCTTCATAATCATCCCCTGTTTCAACCCCTTGGAGTTTTATTTTTGCAACGTTAGGTAACCTTTGACTGGCTTCAAGGTTTAATCAGTTTAGTCTTTTTGACGTGAAAACAGAACATACATATAAATATATATTAACACGTATTTACTCTCTTACGCGGTAGTACCTCCCTGGTAGAACTATAGTTCAACCACCTATATGAATATCTGCGAAGAACTGCATTATATGTATATATTTTTTGTAACTAGTAACTTCCCGCCGTAATTTTCTTTAAATCTATTCAAATACACTTCACGGGAAACAAAGGTTTCATTACTAGAAGTGATAACGACCATGTTTTATTTCAGAACTATCAGTTTGCTTTGTATAAATTAAAAATTAAAAATCTATGGACCTGAGTCAAGTTTTTCCTTACCTTAATTGTAGTGCCGGGCATTGGATCGTCATATTCAACACCAAGAGTGAATTTGTTCTCTACTGTTCTTAACATTGAAGTGTTCTTGATAGTCATGTTTTCACCATCCAGGGTGATCTCCATCAATGGAGATGACAGTGCCATCATTTTCCTGCCCATGAAGGGTACACCTGAAATCATTGGCATTAAAAATAAAGCATTGTTAGATGAAAAAAAACTAAATTGACCAAGAAGTGTGCCACCATCATATTATTTTTTTGTGTGAAGCTATTTTTCCATTTCGGTGGTAAGAAGAAGACTGACTAACTTGCAGGATATTATACAGGATTAAATTAAAAATAAAAATAAAAATATTTTTGTTCAAAGTAGATTCATTACAGAACTCTTTTTGACCGTCAATAAACGATTACCGACTCGTAAGGTGTTTCTTTTTGGAGAAGAGGCAGCGAAAGAAACTCCATATATGAGACAAAGCATAGTCTTTAGAAGTAGCAACAATCTATGATCGACTTCAGTTTGGATCGGTCTTTTATTAAAAGTCGGTTACACATATGCAGAAGCGGTAATGACCTTTTACTATCAGATAGATAGCTTGTCAACCGTTCCAAATTCATTCAAAACATGTTTTTTGGATGATTCTGGTTCTGTATTTGACGAATCTCTTAATTAATAAGATGGTTAAAACTATTGACTGGATCCAAAGAGATATGGCAGTTAATATACGACCTAACTTATTAATATCATAATATAATGTAATTCATATGTTTATTTATTTAGACACTAGCGATCCATAACAGCTCCGCACGATTGCATTTATGACGTCACATTACAAATGTATAGATATACATGTAAAACTTCATTTTGAGTCACTCTGTCTATTCATGAAAACCGCATTCGTTGCGTAATTTGAAAGATCTAAGTGTACATACAGGCGGCGAGAAGAGACTGTGTTTTATACTAAATAAAGATACAAGCAGACACAAATATGTCAATGTTGTGGGATTATTTATATAATTTTTTTTTTTAAGGATGTGATTTTAAATTCACTTCAAATGAAAAAACAACATTATAGGTTAAAAATTTGAAGATGCTAAATTTGATACCAATTTAAGAGTTACAAAATTCAGAATATCGTCCCACTATTTTATTAATACGTATGTACTTTATAGTTTCACTTACCAATAGCCCCGAAATATTCTTCAACATTTTCATTTTTGTAGTGTTGATACTTCCCCGGAATGGACGGCATGTTGCGAGTTTTTAATTAAAAACTAACAATTCCTGATTAAAACAACCCTACTTAAATTGAGACTGAGTGAAATACATTTTAAATAGTACTTTATATGAACACTACGTTTTGCACAATGATTAGTGGCAAGCCATTATCGATAAGGATTATTTATAATCGATATCTGTAATGATCGAATCAATTCAATTACACTTGGAGACGTAAGAGTCGCGATAATAATTATCTTTTAACAAACTCACGTAGAGATTAGAGATTAAGAATTCAACAACAGATTATTTTTATCCGTTATCAGGGTTCATTTAATAGTATCCAATTTAGGATTTAGGTTAACATATGCAATGTTAATGAAAATTATTAAATTTAATTTGTATTTATTTAGTAATAGGTGGTAGAATAATAGGTACAATATTCCTTTATTGGGTATGATTTTCCACGAATAAGATATATGTAGATTTCGTCAATTATTTCTTCTTAAAAGAAGTCGTAAAATAATTCAAATACTACACAATAATACCTCGTATTATAAAGGTTACTGACCTTCAGAGGATGTTCTCGTAAAAAGAAATTCTGAGGCCACTGTTGCCTCAACTGCCCATTCCGTCTATGAAACCACACCTATAGTATATATACAATAGTGTATGTATTTTTCCTTAATAACACTCACAGATAAAATAACTCGATACATGTTATATGGTGTCGTGAGACTTGACTTTATTTTGGGAACACATGGAAAAATTTTAAATATGACGTATACGATTTCGAAAGAGGAGTGAATATTAAAAAAATGTTTTTAAAACAATACGGGTATCAACAGCTAATTCGCAGCCTATTCCTAATTCATGCGTACTATTAAATAATTTTGATGTAGCTATTTTACACAAAGCACAAAAAGATATGATATTTTTTGAAATGGAATATCGTTAAATAATTTAATTAATTATTTCATGAGTCATTAAGAATCAAGTCATGAATTACTCAGTATGAAAATGAAGCAAAAATCCTTTTTTGTCCCTTTGATAATTTTTAAAAGTTTAATCCATATGAAATTTAATTCCGCTTGAGAAATGAGAAATATTTTCTAAACTCAAACAACCGGGCAGATATGAACAGGATCTTTAATAGATAAAAATAAACAAAGATAAGTAATTTTTATTACGACAAAACATAACTGCATGGATCTATGTGCAATGTAAATTACAGCTCTGAATGATCTCCTGTTTATTTATTTATTTGTATATTTATTTATTTCCTATTAAATTCCTTGAAACTAAGAGAATGACCATCACTTCCACTATTCGACGATTTTTTTTTATAAGAGGAGAGTAGCAAGCGAGTGTTGGAGATGTGCCCAACAAAATACAAGATTTTCTTCATGGTTATAAGGGCAGTGGTGGTACCACCCCGGTCAAATTATAGTTCTATTACGTATCTATCGTTTGTTTTCTAAAATACTCTCTAGGACTAAGATAATCGTAAGTGTAGACTTGTAAATGTTGCAAGGGTCAACGAATTACTTTTATTCATGTACCGGGAAGAAACTGTCAAGTCAAATCAAAATCAACTGTCGCAATTTCAAATTCTCAACGATATTTTTTGTCTACTGCCATTTCAGAATATATCTACTGAGTAAATCTAGCAAAAAAACCGGTTTCTTTTGCTTTTTCTTTAAGAACTTTTATTTTAAATGCCATTATATGTACTACTACTAATAGTACGATACTAATTTTAGAGAGATTCAGTAGGGACGTTTGCTAAAACCCCGCCGGCAATACCTAGTATAGTCTGGTTACGAAGAACTTAAAACGTTACTAGATAACAGTACTTGTGAGTGACATTATTCATGCTTCTTCTTTCAAGAATAATTTAGAAGAATTCTCTGTTAGTAAAGTTTTTTTAAGAAGAGAAGCAAGCAAGCATGTTAAGTCGTCGCTGCAGCCCATGGTCATCCACAAACATCCTCAAACAGGACGAAAGTTTGATCTGAGGTCGTACGTAAAGGTGTTGCTACTCCTGGAGACTAAGATGGTGGACTCAGTTTTAAGTGTAGCTGGCAACCACACCACTTCAACCGAAACGTAAGAGGTTTTTGTTTTACACAAACAAGTGTTTCCGTAATGGCAGCTTATGAGGGCGGCGGTGGTACCTCCCCGGTCGAACTATAGTTCTACTGTCATAAATGTGTCATCTAAAGTGCAAGAAAATTACGTATTACATTTCAAACGACCACAAAAAGAAGTCGGTTCTCAATTAAATTTTATTTTTCTGTGTGTACCAATTTTGAAAATGTTTTTAATTCAAAGTATAAAGCTTCCATTAAAATGTTATGCCCAAAAACAGCCGTTAAGGATGAAAAAATAGGAAATGGAATTACCATTCCAAGGCCAGGCCACCATTCCAGGTCACTGCAGCCCATGGACAACCACGTCCAATCTCAAATAGGACAGAAGTTCTTTTTAAGGATGGACGCGGATGCGTTCCTACTCTTGAGGACTAAGATGGTCGCCTCCAATAATGTGT
>DWON01002501.1:0-20411 GCA_018251015.1 Phocides pigmalion okeechobee
AAATACCCCTGAAAGGCCCGCCGGACGCCACCTTGTTTCGCTCTAATGGACCGGTCAAACTGTAAACTGTGTTACCAATGAAATTACAATTAGAAGGGGATAAAAATGACGGAGGGTCGGAAGTACCATTTGCCTACACTAGCTGCTGCGTAAGTGGTTTGTTTATTTAGGGTTAGTATTTATGGAATCATAACAGGAATAAATGCATTGTAAGATTTATTATTTCTGTTTTTTAGTCTAGTAAACTTTGTTCTCTGACAAATTTTAATAGCTATGTCCTATGGCTAGATATGCGTATCGAACTATATTGTAAATTTTGAATTTTCTGGCAAAAAAAAATAGTTTCTTTTCTCAAATTAGTTTCCACATGATACGATGACAGACAAACAGATAAAATTGTAAATCAGGTTTTTTTATCGATAATATTCACTATTTGAATAACATACTCGTACGATTTTAAAGTAATATCAATGTGGATTTTTTACAAATTGGTATAAATGGTGGCGGGAGAAACAGTTTTCTTTCGCCACCGCAGTTTAACTATGACCATGTGCCTTGCAACAAGTACGAAATCGGCAATTAAAAAGTGTTAATCGTGAGTACCCGTTATATACTAAAATGTATTTGAATGACATTTCTCTAAAAATATTGTATTTACATACTTGGGCCACAAAGACATATTAGGTATACATATATAGGAAATGTTAAATCTTATAGAAATGTCAAATCCGAAGTGTATGTAACCCAAATAAAATAACTTATTATGTGTTCTACTACATAGACGTGCGACATCTGACGTATAGGTAACCCTTAAGCCAGATTACATACCTCACATATGTCGCAGAACAATGTAGGTAGCACACAGCCGACGTCACGTCGTCTCCCAAATGACACTTGGCGATGACTTTACGAGAGTGAACTTAGGCGATATGAACACAATAAAACGCGGTATTCTGTGTTCCGAATGTGTTGGGCAAGAATGCCATCTGGCTCGGACAATCAAAACTTTGCGGAGCGGAATTTTCTGCTTAGCGTCAGTTGTATTGCGGGAGACATCCCGCGGTCCGAGCTTCTCCCCGACCAAGACACTGATGTATTTTGCGATCTACCTATACCTACATATTATACTCAATCTAAGATAAACCTTAAATGAAATGGGTCAAGACGAATTTTTAATACTTATCAACTCTTTTATTACAAAAGCACGAAATCAGACTGCTGGGCGCCTGATGTTGAGTAATAACTGCCACCCAAGGACATTTATAACCAATCCCAAAAAACAAAACTCAAAAATGGGTTTCCTTTTCTCTCTTCATACATAAACACAAAAATATTTTAATAAGTTTTTCGAGTACAAAATACTACTTTGTTGTAAGTGATACATTAAAGGTTTTATAAATCTTGATTTAATACAAGTTATTATGGGTATTATGGGGATAGAGGATAGTAGGATACATTAACAGAAAAAAATATTTTTTAAATGAGTTATAAAATCCTATATAACAAAACATGTTGCTACTTTTACTACTAATATTATTTAAAACTGTATCTACATCTATTAATATTTTAAAAAGTGCGCAAAATTTTGATCAAAAACGTAAGTTGCAAAAACCAATTTGTTTCAATATGTTGCAAATGTTAAAAAAATATAAACAGTTCCTTACTTCTTTTCAGAGGAACGTAAGTTGTCCAAGTCCCCAACTTAAACCTCAGTTGAACTTAAGTAACTAACAACAAGCCTTAAGTTCGCATCGAGTTGAAACTTTTCATTCAGGTACCTTAAAACGAATACAAATGAAATAAAATCGATACGTCATAGTTAAAAATATGGAATAATAATGAAAAATATAATAAATACATTATTATGTTTCTTACATTTGTACTCCTTAACAATTTTCAATTAATAAAATTAAAGTTTGCATGTGATCTTAAACTAAGGGTTATTTCCAAGAGGCAACTAAATCTATTTTTAAAATATTTTAAGTATTGATTTAAGAAACTTATGCTAGGATTTCCTTTAAAAATAGAAGACAAGGCAGGATATTCTACTTTGCCCCCAAAAAATGAGGTTGGTAGGGATTCTCGTGGGTAGTGCTATTTTCTATCCTTCGTTACAATTATATAATAAAAATACATTATGATGGTTCACTAGCAAGGTAGTATATATATTAGATGTTCTTACTAAATGTTCCAAAGCAGCGAAACTTTTGTGATCGAAATCAGATATTACCCCTGTTTTTATATATAAAAAAGATATACGAATTCTACAAGTCATCATTGTATTGTGTTTAAATTTCAAGTTTTTATATAGTTTATCATCAATACTCATTGGAGCATCATTTAGTTTAGTTTAAGCCTCTCAAGGCCTTCCACAGGTGTTGGACCAGTGGTCTACAGTAGACAGAGATCAGTGCCCAACAGCATTTTGCCTCTAACTAGCTTACTTTAAAAACAAATTCATATCGGAATCTCACAATTTTGTATTCTTTTCATACCCGTTACTAAAGCACTCCATAAATGATAACACACGTCACGACACAGTACAGTTAAGTCTCAAAGCAACATACATACGCAGCACGTTGCCACAATGGAGTTCGGAAAGCGTAGGATCGCTTTATTGTTCCCTTTGCGAGTGAAAAATACAAAGTGCTCATCCGCAAACACCCTAATCTTTTACATCAAACGACGAATCCAAACCTGGATATTACACGCGTCATTTGAACAGTTTCAAAGACATTCCACGGAGGGAAAAAATTAAAATAACAAAGCCACAATGGATTGACGGGAGCTCCTGACGCGACCGATTTGCGGCGGTGGATGAAGGAGCTGATTAAATTAAAAATTCTTCGCTGAATACCCAGCTACCTACTTCATACGTCAATTTTGTATGTGCTTATATTTGATTCTAGTAAATCAGTAATTCTTTCACAACAGTATTGGTTTTTCTTTGCTTAGGATTTTTATCGATATATATTGCCTTATATGCCATTTCAATGCACATTTTGAGCTATAGGTAAGTTGTCAACCTGGCCTAAAGATGATTACAGCTACCTCTTAACACCTATGTTTAAATACTACCATCTCTCGATAAAAACAACCAACTGATTAACATTTCCTTCGAAGCAAAGAGTTTAGCCACTAGTAGTGAGTTTTTTACCTAATTATATATATATTTAAGTTAGATGTAAAGAATGCTTTTAACTCTGTGAATCGTGGTTCATTTTTAAAACAAGTTAGTACAGTTGTTCCAGAAATATATCCTTTTTATGGCAATCTTATGGTGCAGCATCTAACGATATCCTATAGATATACGTAAGAATATTAATATATAATGTTTACTAACAAAATTATATGTTTTTTTATTAATTTAACTTCCTAATTAATTATTAGTTAATATAAATTCTTTTGATAACCATAATGTTCATGTTTCATCTTTACCCAGCATCCCGTAACGACAACATTTTTATCCAATGTAGAAGCTATAAAAGCTTCGGACTCGAAAATAATTGTTTTCCACCGTTTTCAATTGTCTATTCGAACGTGGTTTCGTTCGGAAAGCGTACCGTTTCACAACCGCGACGACACATGATGGATCAAGCGGTGGCGCCTTTGTGCACAATTTCCGAACGGTTACCTCCTAATACACAGTTCCCTCGAGCACTCGCAGATTTTAAACGCATTCCGCCATTTCGTGGGCCATTAGTCGAGGTGAAAGAGCCGTGATTATGATTGATCGCGCCTCCTACCAGCGTGGGTTTGGCTGACTTGTTGAATGGGACGTGTGCACTCGGCTTATTTGTTACAAACTTCGCGATACTATGTCTGATTACTTTGGAGTAGGTACGCGACGCATGTGTTGGTAGAGAAGCAATTGTCTTAATTAAAAATTCTCATTGGAACGGTTAGATGCAGTATACGAAATGGGAGCTATTGTAATGAAAATGAATTGATAATAATTCAATTACTTTTGATGGCAGCATTTAAATTAGAACAATTTTATACAACATAGCAAAATAAATAATTCTTCTAATCATTTTAATTATGATAATACATTAATTGATTTATGTAATTAATGCAAAAAGTGAAGTAAAGAGAAAGTTCTGTATATTTTGACTCTTTCTACAACTTCTATGTATACACCAGTTCATATTAAAATGAATAATATATACTGCAAAACGCATTCTTATAAGTTACTCTACTACAACAATCTTATACTGTCTACCGTCAATCGTTTTGCTTGTATAGCTTCACAGTTAGTACTTCATTTATTCAATCCAATTATAGCACACTCGATTGTTTCTGTATAAAATATGAGTCGATATTGAGTGCCGGCTGAATGCACCCATTGTGACTGGTCGATAGCCGCTGCATTCGGAACAAGTCGAGAGTGAACATTGATTCTAGATTACCAATTGAAAATTTGGCTCCTAAATAATATAATTGTTCGTGTTCCGAATGCGTCTTTGTTGTGTCTCAAACGCTAGACAAACAATTATCTAAAATTATATATACTAGTACAACATAGGTCAGTTTCAACATATATGATATTACGATATTACTTACTATTAGATACAAATATATTTTCTTTCCAATAATGCTATATATAGTATACTAAAACGAATGTAATACGGCTACAATGACTTGGTTATTTCAGTTTATGATAAATAATCATATTTTTATTGATTTATCAGATTTTTCTATCTAGAAATAAATGATGCTTGTTTAAATTATTGCTATTGTTATATTTTTTATCTTATTTTATAAATTTTATCTGTTTATTTATTTATTAAATTATTAAGTAAAACTTGAAACTAACAGAAATAGTACGCGTTTCTTCAAAGAGTACAAAAGATATATTTACAATAAATAGTGGTTTTAGAAAAAAAATATCTTCTTAAATGGAAAAAATATCCAAACTTAATTCCAAAAACAAACGTAAAAAAAACGGTCTTTATTGTAATTCAGGGTGACGGAAGCAATTATTGAGTATCGACACGCACGAGCGCCGGAGACAACGGGACTCGACGCATTGCACCCTCGGGAACAGCGGAGACAAAAATAAAGAGTGAAAGAAACCGATTTCATGTGTTTTCGCAGAAAAAACTAACAGTTATTTGCGCAAATATCTGACTTCTGTTTGTTTTTCTGAGCATCTTCGACCACATCGAAGCTTCTTTCGTTTTCTCTTTTCTTTAAAATGTTTCAAAATGTTATACTTATATTGTTAATATTTCTTACATAAATAGTATTAAATATTTACCAGTATTTATGCTTAAAATAAAAAAAAAACAATATCTGATATTCGACTAAGTTGCCGCCAATATCAGAATTAAATTCTGCCTTATTGTCAACAATAGGTATAATTAATTATCAGTTTGGTAATAGACATTTTCTTTTGCGCGTGAAGCATTTACTGTGTCACAGAAAATAGTACGTTTCCCCACTCATTTATAATGTTAGTCCTGTAAAGCGATGCATAATGTTAGTCCTGTAAAGCGATTACACGCACACACGCACTCATGCACCCACGCACACACACACACGCACGCACGCACGCATACACACACAAAATCGCGCGCGCGCGCAACCACACACAAATACACATAAATGCGCGCGCGCGCACGTACACACACATTTGGGTTACTTCAGGTAGGACTACTGGTCTTAAAGGAGTTGGTCACAAATGTTAGTGGATATAATATATCCACTTACATACCATCAGGTGGACGTGGCTTAGTACTTTTATTTTATAAAAAAAGAACATTAAATGCAAAACGGTCCGTATATCTTCTCGTAACGGAGACAACATTAACAATATTCATATCCTGTGAATACGAGTATATCGCCCGGAGGGTTCGCGGGGACCAAACGTCTTTTTTATAATCTGTTTACTTGTTCCCGCCCTCGGATAATCTCCTTACGACGCTGATGTGTTTGAAGATGGTTTTTATAAAGAACACCCGGTATTTGCATCGTGCAAGTATTTGTTCTTAAAATTTCCAAGGAAACTCAATACAAATTCTCCCACGGTTATAAGCAATGTTATATTAACCTTTATTTTTGTGTGATTCCAAATGGGAGACAATTCTGCATTAATCATAGTGGTAAGTGGTCACTACCGCCCATTAGTTTGTATCCAACTAAGTTTTAAAAAGTTTCATCTGACTTCAATCACTAATGCGGTCATACGTAAGTAAGCCAACGAATGTGTTCAACTGAAACTCTGAAATATTTTCACGCTACCCATGAGCGTGAGGATAGAACCTATCCAGTCACACCTCACAAATTTTTACCACATTTAATCGATACCATACGATATGATTACACTCACATAACTAATCATACGACCTTCTACATTCGTTGCCTTTTTTAATACTTAAAAGATTTAAAGAAATCTCCATAAATCTACTACATATTATGCCTTATAGCACAAGTGTATCTTGTAACTACCCTGTCTCAAATTTGAACTGTATTCCAAGGAACATATATCAATATTTGAACTGCATTACAAGACATGCTCGTATATATATAGTCAAAATGCTTACAGAACATAATCAAACTTAGTCGTCAGACGCATCTATCCTTCTACGATTATGACATATTTGATGACATAAACTGATTACAAAATCCATTGACAGCTGCAGTAAATTAAATATGTCCTAACTCGAATTTAATTTATATTTCACGCCCACTTCACCCCTAAATAAAACTGTTTTAAGGTATACAGACAACATTATCGGGAATAGATGAAATAGATAAATAGGAAACGAATGGAGGTAGCTAATTTCATCGTAAACGAACCGTTTAACAAAGTTTAACTGTACATAAAATTTTATTGACCCATATATGAAATAGTGAGACAATCCCGTCTGAATCCGCGGAGTTTCCCGAGTCATTAGACGCATTTTTATTGCCCTATGACGATAAACATGTCGTAAGCTATCGACTGAAAACATTCATAGAATTAGTTCCCCGTCTTATCCCCGTCCTGCTATAACGATAATTGTCTCTGATATATATGTTAGTAACTCATCGTTTCGTTGTTTTTTATTATAAGCTTAGGAGCTGTTCAAGTTTTTTATAAATATAGTTTAATTTCTAAGCAATTTTATCATTTATTCTTCTTGTCTTTTTTGTGTTCTTTATGTCTGTAGTTATAATATGAAACATATATATATCAAAAAATTTTATACAATGTATAAATAAATATATTTTTAAACCTCTTTTATATTTTCAAATTTGTGCTTATTTACTTTTCTAAGTATTTTTTTATCTCTATATTGTTTTTTATTACATTTAAATTAAAAGTGAACATACTAAACTCAATATAGAGTTCTTTTACACAAATAAAGGTAAAAATAATTTAGCTTACGAATTTAAAAATAAGCAAAATTAACTAGGTACTCCATTTAAAAGTTCAAAGCTTAAACGAGAAACAGCATTCCAGTACTTACCAGCGGATATTATTTATTGCTTACAATTTTACTTACAACGCAAAATATTGCTGTACATTTTTCCGTCGCAACGTCGAGGAACTTCTAATTTCTAATGGCCCATTTGCCACTTTGTCAATTGCTCTAATAAATCTGAGCGAGGCTGCCACCGCTGAGTTACGGCCCCGTCTTGAGATAAACGTCGTGACATTCTTTTGTTTTGGCGTGCACTTTGAAATGTAGTTGCTAGACAAGTCGTGGGATTCTGAACTAGAAAAAACCTTCAATATTTAATAACAAAACAATAATATGCGTTATGCATGTTATTGTTTTATTATTAAATTGATAGACAATAGTTCAGAGACTATCTTACTCCTCATAAGTAATTCATTTTAAATACAAACATAACTAATTTATCTGCGTGACAGGCATTTCAACCAGGGAGTCTATGTGAAAATTTGAAATCTTAAGAGTTAAGAATAGGCTATCTATAATATATCGTATATTGTTTCAAAAGGTACGTAAATTTAACATTCCTTAGTAATGAATCTTTAAATCAATTTCGCCAACAGAATATATATATATTTTTTTGTAAATAATATAATTTATGTCTTTTTTCGATGACGCACGATTTTTGACGACATCTCTGCATATATCGGTATGTATTTCCTATTGTAGTAGAAATAGAACTGCATACTCCACACTATCAAACAATTACTAGGCAGGCAGGGTTCCAACGGACGAAGTTTGGTGACAGTTTTACTGACCTGTTCTACAGCGAGTGGCATAACGATATGCGTTAAACTACATCACGATAAAAAAATAAAAACAACGCCCATCCGCAACTTCTCCCACTCGCTGCTTTGTGAATCCTTATTTGTATTATTTTCAAGAAAAACTTATAAAATATTTTCACCTAAAACATAACATAGACGTTATCACTCAAATAGCCTTTAAGCAAATGATACATTAAACTAAGCTATTATTAAAGCAGTGGCTAAAATTATTCAACAATATCCAAACAAACACAATTTTGTCCCAGTTTTATGCAATTTACCTAATATTTTTTATCGCTTTTCTACTAAAAGTAAAAGCAAGCAACCGCGCTACTTGATATTAAGTGATAGCTTCAGTCATTGCATCTCTTCGTTAAAACCCGATCACATTAAAATCCTATCTTGGGTCAAACGTAAATGCGTTACTACTCTTGAGACCTAAGATGATCGCCTCTGTTGTATGCGGCAACCACACCTCTCCAAACAAAACACTAGAATTGCTTTACGGCAGATTACGAGGACAGCGGTTCTCTCTCGGTTGAACAATTGTTTTAGCTTCTCGTTACTCAATAATGGTGGGTGTGTACCCATAGCCTAAAGTGTGTACTTTAGGCTATGGATGTACAGGTAAGTGTATGACGTAGATAACGTAATAGGGTAGTTTATAGAGTCTGCGAAAATGTTATAAATAGACCAGGATATGTGGACGCCATTAAGCTGTGGGTAGTGTAGGTGGAACTTCTGGAAACTTCTTCATTTATTCACCGTCCAAAACCCGAGCGGACGGCTGATTGATATTCAGCTAAGCATACCTCTAATTATAGGAAGTTGTTGTAGTTCCCAAGAGTAGTGGTATTTGTTTTATTATAAAATGTGTAACTGTAAAACAGTAAAAGAACTATTTTTCCTGAAACATTAGGTAAACGTTAGTGGTGACAAGAAGGCTGGTTCATATCTCGCGCAGAGAATTGCGATGGCTATTAAACACGAGAATGCGGTCAGTGTTTTTGGCACCATATCCCATGGACCAATCCAAGGACTCTTTTGAGATTGTTTAAGTTAGTTATTGTGTTTATCTTACTAGAATTGATATATAAAGTTTAAGAAAGGTAACACCTCATACCATAATGGAATTACCCAGAGCTCTGAGAGTGTATGCACTTATGTAATATCACTCTTAAGTATATAGATAAAGAACTGTAGGCATGTAAAAAGATAATTCTCCACTATTAAACGAATGATATAAAATTGATGCTATTATACATATTGTTATATTTTTAATACTACAACATTACTTTTCCTGGAAGTGACAAATTAAATGGCATTTTACGGTTGAAATGATTAATTAATCAAAACATGTTTGTGTATTTAACATATCATTTACAGGTTAAAATTGCAAACACTTAAAAGTTCATATAAAATAGGCATTACATACACAATATTAAAAATCTAGAACCGATAAATTTTAATTAAAACACTATGAACCGAATGCGTCGATTGCAATCATTTTATCGGAATATTCCATTTTCATTCTCTAGCAAATGGCTTTAACTCCGACGGGCCGAGAGCAAAGTTCGAATATCCTTTTCTCTATTTTTGAATCCTATCCTAAAAACCTAACTTTTAAATGACTGCTGTGAGAGAGGAGCTCCAAAAACATTCGACATGTTAAAAGGGAGAATATTAGAAAGCTTTTAGGGCACTATTCTAAAATAGTTGAGCATAACGTTTTGTTAAAATTTTGTTTATGTTTACGTCTATATTCGTTGCTAATCATTTTATGGCCTTTTATCGCGTCAATTTTCTATGACTGTAATCATTTCTCCTAATATTAAAAATGTGAATGTAAGTTTGCAAAACTACTCAATCGATTATCATGAAGCTTTGTACACATATTATATTACAAAGGTATATATCATATTTAATTATTTGCGTTTCGCTGTCCTCTTCCTTATATTGAAAGAGGACTTTCATCTTGTATCGACACAGTGATGTTGATTGTATTAAGTCATGATAATCATAATAAAGTCAAGAGGGCTGATTGATATCTCGCACAAGGCAGAAGTGGAATGCGGCTAGCGTTCCTGGTATTATGCCGTACTAACACGGACTCCCTTTAAATTTTATGGTTAAGCTTTTAATTTAACTTTTAGATATTTCATATTATTATTATTATTATTGTAATTGCTAAGCAAATTAAGTCATAATGAATCATAAATTATTTCCTAAACATAAACCTATTTAGTCTTTGTTACGAGCATATAGAGCAACATTCAACGAGGGCTGTTATACATAGCTACTGTTTATTTAAAGTTCAACTGTCGTAATACCGCCCTCTAATTTCGGATCTGAATCCGCTAGTCCATAGTTCATACAGCTCCACATTGGCTCGACATGTTGATTTCCTGCTTGTCTTTATTCCTTGAATTTTGAATGCGCACGTCTGAGTTGGTCGGTTTTAAGTTGGACAGACTACACAACTATCCAGTGTTGCAAAGTTATGTGGTCGACGACTAAGCATTAAGCTACGTGATTGACAGATGTCGCGAGCATTCGCTTAAACTTGCTCGGTTTCAAATCCAATTCGGTGTGCAAATATAGTTTTGAAAGCCAACGCAATGGTACTGTCGACTATGGATTATCAAATTAACAAGAGTTTGATTAACGATTTTTGAAACGTAAATATTTAATTTGGACCAATACTTAGAAGCCCATAAAATTTAATTAAGGCAAGTCATCAGTCACAAGACGGACTGGGGTCGCGTCACTGCTTCGGGAAGATAACGTAGGGTCAGACACTGCACTAACTACCCGCCGTGATGAATGTACACTTAACAGACCTCAAATATGCCTTTGTTGACAGCACCCGACGATTGTTTGTTTTACCCATGCCATGAGAATTCATAGGACGACTATGGTTTCACATAGCGGACTGTAATTTTGAGAAAATCAATTTATCTCTCAGTTGAAGTAGTGTACCATATTATTCATAAGTTTGTTAGCTTCCCCAAGGACGGTCCAAATGCAAACAAGCCGCGATTCGCGTTATTAATCATTCAGTGCGGCTCCTTGTTATCGAATAGAGCCGTGACGAAGCAGCGGTTTACCTAATTGTGATTATCGCTAACTAGGTGCGAGCCCACGCGGCTGACCGTTGGCCATCTATAATGCATGTACTAAAGGATGTACTCACGAAAATTTAATTTGAGGTAAACCTTTGCCCCTGACCCTTGTAACCAAACTGCTATGGAAATATTGTCTTTAACTTTAATCATATTTTTATATTGAACCATCTGTATTCCGCAACTTGACTGTGATTCAGTGCGGTTGATCCAAAAATTACAGATATATGTATAATATGATATGATACTCGCGCGTGTTCAAATATATTTTTGTGCCGATATATCAAACCACTCGGTGAAAAACTATCAGAGGTTTATTACAGTTTTGAACAAACAAAAATTACAATTTATTTTGAATATATAGGTATTTTTGGTTTCTTGTCATGAAATTGATTGTCCAAACTCCTTTGTCATATGTTCTGGGAAATCAAATGTCAATACGCGGCTGTGGAGCTCGTTACACGAAACAGCATTCACCTTCTCACTCCTCATTAAAATTTGTACGACAGCTTCTAAATTCTACTCTTTTCTCCGCACCTCCATTTCAATATACAGGAAAAACTGGAAGAGCGCTGTGTACGGAGAACCGAGCCAGGCTGGCAAAACTTTTGCCTTCCCACCCCACAGTGGGGGGGCAAAAAGTGTTGCCGACGGGTGAGCGCTTGTATTTATACCTATGTTAGGGAAAAGTTTTCCGTGTTCCGGGCTGGGGGGAGAAGGGGGGAGGGTGGACGCATGCGCGCTCTGTTCACCGCAGAGCTGACGTGACAGTCCTCCAGAGGACTTTGTGTAGGACGCAAGGATGCTATTGAATTTTAACCAACATTGCGCAAATTACGTAACTGTAATGGAATGTTTAATATAGCTGTTATGCGTTATTTTCAGCTCATGATTAGGCGAGACTTAAGCGACACCTATTCTGTTTAAATCCTTAAAATCCAAATGATGCTCAATGTGGTATCAACGTAGTTTGGACAGATATTTGTACATTATAATTTTACCTTAGTATTAATTGCGGCGAATTGCTTCGACAATATTCTAGGAGTCACTAATGTAGACAATGGCTTCAGGAGGAGGTCACTAACTTGTTAGGTCATGCTAAGGACAGTATTAGGGCAATCGATACGATCTGCCTCCGTACTGCTTCCCGGCATACCAAATAGCGGGTTTATAATTCTAAAACGTGGCTCTTCACTCCATACATAATCTGAGTGATGAAACCACTACCACATATATTTCTTGTATAATTAGTAAATAGTTCAGCTAATTTGTTTTGGTCTAAAGAATGTGGTTAAGCAAGTTTAAAGTTTTATATGTATGTAATGAACAGAAATAATCTCTTTAGATCTACTTGCTACTTCAATTACAAAAAACATAGCGGCTTGTGTTGGCCCCGCCTTCGACTTATCACGACATGCCATATAAAAGTTGGGTTAAGGATTTACTTCGAAGACTCTTACATAAAATACTATTAGTAAAAGTGGATAAACGATGAAAAAAATATATGAATCAAATATTTGTCGAGTACCTTGTGGCAAGTGTATATCAAAAAGATCTAGGTGCTGATAAGACCTTATCCTCGGTTACAGTTAGACCCACAGATCAGTACTTCGGTGTCTTAAAAATGCTATTAAATTTTCTCTGGTTTAAAATTCCCATTTGTTCAGATACCTATCTATCATATCTCTATACCTCTCATATAGGTCCAGTTAGCAAATCATTCGTCAAATATTTTTCTAAAAACTTTAAATCAATTACGTCATAACAACCTAGGAAAGAGCAATTTATGTACGTTTTCATTAATAAGTACATGGAAAACATTTCACAATGATGTAAATGAGTATGACGTCACATGTGAGTATGTAAAACAATGTGACGTCACAAGAGAGCACCTACGCCACGGTAACTCGTCAGCGAACCCCGATGAACTTGAAAACGACTCGCGCGCCACTTTCCAACGGATTTGTTGCGACTTGTTGTTGCTCCGTTTGTTACCAAACTAAATTTGAGTTGCTAAACTAAAGTTGTGGATATTTAAAGAGAACTTTTTCTCGGAGTCAACGGCCGGTTAGACCGTCACCCAGTTTCAGAGTACCTACGGAGTTATGGCAGTTGTTCGCAAACTACTTGGACCAGCGGGCAGAGGGCTGCAGTCGGAAGGTCATGGCGCTAATTCGACCTTGCCCACAAGTTCTGCACGGTTGTTCAGCCAGTTCCAACTTGATATTCAATTGCGAGTAATTATAACACATGCCTTGAGTTTCTGGCTTCTCCTAATCCGCCACAACAAGTAAACAAGAAGTTGTTTGCAATTAACATTTCGTACGTTTATAATAAATACTAAGGATTCTATTGGAGTTTATTGATTAACATTTAATGAGATTAAGCACAATAATTATAATAATCTTTGAAGAAATAAACTTTGTGGTAGATGGTCATGGCCATTATATTCAACGATAATAATGTAAGCAACAATATAAAGTAATTTTCTTAGTTGTTATATTTTTTTTTATAAAATTACTATTACATTATGAGAATCAAAAATGAAATAAATGGCGCTGTTTCATTTATATTTTCTCAGAACCACAAAACATTACATTAACTTTAATTGGTAGGAAATTAAATACATCACCAATAATCTAATTTTGATAAAAGTACTTATCCCATCGAGCGCAAAATACAAAATCGGGATAAAGTCAAAATAACCCGTCGGCCGTCGAATCAAGACGACTTAATTAACTGAATCTCCATCTCGGCCGTCAAAGGCTTCAAATAAATTGGCCAGGACAAAATAATGCGCCAGATAATGGTCGTTTAGACAGCGCCCAAATAACCGCCCTGGGCGTCGCACCTGACTAACAAAATTAATTACAGCCCAATAAGGAAATATTAACCGGCCGCTTAATAAGCTATTCTCGAGGATACACCGCAATTAAATTGGGAGGGTCGCGGAGTCATTATTTATAAACAATAATATATCAAAGAGATATTTTCAATATGGCGCCGCCGCAGACCGAGCGATGCGTCACGACTGCTGCTTCGAGAAATTGATGGCGCGCTCGTAATATTTGTTGCCAACTAGTGTCTAGATTAGACGTTTATTACGTGTATCCGTATGGAAATTTCATATTTGCGAAATATTTTAGAGATATAGATAGGTGTAGATAGTTATCTTTTACGGTTACACTGTTTGATTGATTACTATATTAGTATTGATATTTTCAATATCTAGTCTACCTGTAGGTAAATTCGTTTTAATTGATTTAATTCAGAACGAAGATATTTCCCAGCAGTGGGTAAAGAAACAATTTTTTTTCGATAAAAAGACAACAACTAGTACCGAGTATTTAAATACTCTCGGAAATAAAATGGACGCATAATTCCATTCCTCTAGCATCTGACATCCAACTCTTGATCGCACCCAACGTTGCTTAAATATATCAAACGTGTACAAGATGTGAGCTAAGTTATGTTTTGATCAACCTTTACTGAAGCTGGTAGACGAACGACACAGACAAATATCTGTTTGAGGAGTTTTCAGACCTCCTCAAGGGTCTGCATCCGAATGAGTGCCAAATTAGACCAGCATGACAACATGCTTCCCTCAAAGCCGCTGCCTCCATTGGTGTTGTTGGTGTAGTTAAAATCGATTCTTTTATATTGACCGCTGTATGTAATTAAGTATAAGCACATCAGCATTTAATGTTTAAAACCAAAGACGGTATATTTTATCTTCTTTCTAGCACTTAGCTTATACATAAAATTAAAAAAAAAATAACTCTTCTTATATTGTTCTTATATAATAAGATAACTTTTATATTTTTCTATTCGTTTCAGTACATGATTGCAATAAAACAAAGATGTGAATTATAAAATATATTACGAATACGAAAATTCTAGCTTCCTGATGTCTATGGCGGAGCAAAACACGGCGCGGGTGAGCGGGTATTTATGGCTATATGACGGAAAAGTTTTGCAGCGTAGGAGCTGAAGCCATCGATTTTCAAAACTTTTTCATGGAAATAAACCTACTTTCGTTGTGTACGCTTATTTGGTAGTGTGCGTGCCGACCTACTCACACAGCTGTGTTTGAGGTCATACCATCTGAATGTATTTTTGAAACAAAAATATTTGTACTTATTTAAGCATTTGGGACTTTTTCATTCAATATTACTAAATAGAATAAGTAAACCAGCGTGCAGGCTACCTGATGTCAAGTGGACGCTGTAGGCCAAGACCATGTAGATATAACCTTAAAGACGGTAAGGGTCCTATCTGTGGTCGTATTTATACAAGTTGGTACTCCTGAACAACGAGATGGAGGTCTTGTAACTGTAGCCAGAAAACACATCTCTCCAACGAAATACAACAATAGCTTCATGTTGAATTATGAGGGTGATGGTGGTGGTACCTTCACGAGCGAACTACAGTTCTATCGCCTGTAGAATATATGTTTAAGTAATAAAAACGAATCTTTTTATATTAAATTGGAAATTACTGCTTTTTATTAAACTGTTAAGTAGTTTAGTCCAAATAGTTCTGCAACATTTTAACGAAAATATATTGTTTTGCAAACTGTGTATAATACATACAGGACAGACTCATTATACGTAAATTGTAAATTGTGCATGTCTTTTTCCTAGTAGCTTTGTTTAGTTTCGGACGCAGTATACGTATGCACAAAAATAGTTATTTTATCCAGAACATCATCAAACTATTTCATAGCATCACAGATATTGACACTCAAATAGATTCTATCATCTACTATATCAATGATAGTTGTAATAAAATCTTTTCTACTGCACGTGTTTTAATGACATTAAATGTGACGTAATATAACATCAAAAATTACGTTTCCAATCTCACATATCACGATAGTATCGACCGCGCGTATCGAGCGAACCTTCACACACACACGCTAAACCATCGTACTTGTAATGGGTCCGCAAAGAAAACTTTTTAAAACTTTTCCAGCGAGGCAATATGGCTCGTGTTCTCGGCCGTTATATTTTATTTAGGAAACGTTTAACTGTCTCTTTCTAAGCTACGAGCGCATTTATGGAGGAGAGCAAGACGGTTATATTTTTCTTAGTTCGGTCGCGCAGCAGAACGATACGGCTGCCTTGCCCGGGATACGAAGTAATTATTTCTATTCTGTCATTGCCGTGTATTTTTTATACGCTGTCATTTTGTTGGTTGCAAAGCTCACACAAAATCCGCTTGCATGAAAGGGTTAAAATAAAACAATGATTTCTATAAAGTTAGTATTCTGGCACTCTGATATTGCTGGCAGGATTTCTGTTCCCGCCGAGTTACCATGTTTTGTATCACACTCCTGACAGAATAAAAGAAAATTCTTTGTAGTGTGTCATGTTTACTTATTATGTAACAAAAGCATTTTAAAACATGGAGTTTAATCTCACTAATTAAGTAACTGTTATTTTAAACGAATTAATGTTACCTCTGTATCTGATTAACAAACTAATCTCTAAGAAAAGATAAGGCTGTTTTGTTTTGGTTAGAGAAGTATAGGAGCTGAATTTGCGAGATGTTGCTGACGATGCGATATACGAGGCGATCAACTTAGGGCTCCGGGGTAACAACTACGAATACTTATAACTACGTATGTGCCTAGATATAACTTCAATTAAGTTTGAAATTGCATGTAGATGTCCACGCACTCAATTCACTGCAGCGATCAATCAATTATATCAAGTGGTTTGCTCGTTACTTTGTAATTATAAAATAAAAAATCAAAATTAATACCTGATGAAAAGAAATCACAAGACCACTCAGTCACATAGCAGATTTCGAAGGAGAGCGGTCCTTGCAATTTTTTGGAAAGAAAATTGTAAAAACCTTGGCGCTTAAGATGGAATACGTCGCACGTTAAATTAATAAAGATGGCAAAAATATTGAAGCAAAAGGATAATTTTTCAAAACAATAAATTTCCCTTCATTTCACCTTCACATCTTGGGAGGCGAATATGCTTCTCAAGAATGCAGTCTCACGGTGGTCGTTTATCAAGATCGCCGTGCGATTGGGGCGCGCTCAGCTGCGTTTTATTGTCGAATTACAGCCCGCCCATTCAAATTTTAATTTATATTTCCTGACAATATTCGAAAACTGGAATTTCATGTTCCCTGGTAAAGCCTGTCTTTGTATATTTACTTCATTTATTAAATAAAATATATTTTAACGGACTTTCAATAAACAAAGAGTTCTAAATTCGTTGATATCTATTTTATGATATCGGTTTTTCGTGTGAAATTGACAGAATGTTTCCATCTAGTATGATTATGTAATCCAAAACTATGAAAGTAATTAAACTAATTTTGAAGAATGTTCATAAGACTACGCGTTTTATAGAATTAACAAAAGTCTAAGCTAACAGGAAAGTTAAAGATAGGTAAAGGGAATACGCTACGTTTTCGTAACATGGACTGTTCTAAGCAAGGGATTAAATAAATAAACTTCATTGTTACAATTCCTTCAATGTCAGAAATTCTCAAGGGTATTTCAGTGACTTTAAGTTGTATTAAATATTAAAACATAAAATGTGAAGGATGTTTCAATAAAAATAAAACAAAGTAAGACTGCAAGATTATCTTTTAAATCTCTAAATCATTTACTGTATTTGTTTAAAAGGTGACGCCGGTGCCAGGCACATGCGCCCGGTTCCAAACTCGTCATCCGTGGTCGAACGAGCGTCCGCCCGCCCAAGCGTACACTTCCGTTATCCAGTCATTTTGTCCTTCAGCCTTTTATTTAACGATAAAGATAAATGAATTTATCATTTTACTCCCGTTAAATACTAAAAGAGAGTTGTAGATTCTACAATACCGGGAATACTTATAGTTAAAAAATATTTGGAAGACGAAGATTTTCTGCGTGTAAAGGGTAGCTTATGTTATTTTTTGAAATGATTTCTCATGTGTTGGAAATTGTCTACAAGTCTAACTAAATAGACAAAACCTACGTATTTTATGACCGAATAGACAAAAGAAACTTATCCTGTCACCTTGGATTTTTTTATGACACGTCATCTGGGTTTCTATTTTAATTCCAGTTTGATTTATTTTGTCACATATGTTGACTTTTATTATACTTTTGTAAAATATAATTTTAAACTATCTAAAACTTTATGTATTGAAAAATTGTATTTTTTAACTAAGAAATGCGCTTTTACTACAGTCGTTACTTTTTTGATGAAGTTAGCAAATATTTACTTTGAAGGGATTTATAACTACTTATTTTACTAGAATGTAAACTATTCAGACAACGGAATTAATCTTCTATGCTTAAAATTGATTATAAGACAAGAAACAACAGATATATTGACGTATTTCTAAATTTCATTAACGTCTGAAAACTCGCGCGCAGGTGTGCCCGTATGCAACTCATTTTTCTTTGTTTGTTAGTGAATTTGCTTACAAATGTAGCCATGGCTGCTTCAAATGTCCTTATTAGTGACAATGAATCTGACAGTAGATTATAAAGTGTGAAATAATCTTTTAACTCTGCAGCTTGTATGAATTGGAATAAATCACATGTTATTTCAAAGTATCTTTGAATCAATTAGTTTCTGGAGCACATCGCTAGTGCCAGGCACGGACGAACGCGATTCAAGTCTCGTCCGTTAGTTGGAGTTTGCACACGGATGTGGCTATCGCATCCGCCCGCCCAAACGTACACTTCCGTTTTCCAGTGCCTTTCGAGGGATGACTCGTTTTGTATGCTATTTTAAGGAATTAAAACTTAGACTACGGATGTTGTTCTATACTATAAATAGACGTAATAAAGAGACGTTTTAATTTTAATATGTTATATGTAAAACGATAAGCCAAATTTTCATAAGACAAATGTTGTGACTCTTTGTCTATGTTCTTACCCATTATTCCACCCATTAGTTACCTAATAGTTGATTTCTGTTTGGATTGTAAATGTTTTGCAAAGTAAATGGCAGCGTAACAAAATATGAAAAGCAAACCACTGCACCATTGACAATTGCGTGAAGAACTAACTCGTACCTACTAAACTCTATTATTAATGATAAAGCAGTACATACTGTTTTCCGTATCAATTATTAGAAAAGTACTTAAAAATTATAAAAAACGGTAATTTGAATAATTAAAAAGAGAACTCGGCTGCGAAGCAACACTTTTATACACAACCTCAGATACGAACCTATATTAATTTGCAATGGGATCTAAATATCCATCTACTGCAATAACCACATAACATATACCTGCTCGTTTGCTAACAAAACAAAGCATTTTTATTCTTTTTAAAATTGTAAATATCTTCTTAAAAAATGTTTGGTTGCGGTTACACTGCAATCGTTAACGCGAGTACAAGGTTAGACCTATTTATTCAGTCACGGAAGCGGCTGCAGTCGCATAAATACGAACAGTAATTAGCATTCGTTGTCGCGGGCCTTGTTTTGTCGCAAGCTTTAATTTTTACATTCCGTGATATCGCGAACACCGTAACAATAAAAAACGGCTACTTTAACGCTTATTAACGGTTTAACCTTATTTTTAAGCGACTTCAAAAAACAAGCTGTTCGATTTGACGGAATCTTTCTTTTACATTGTCAACGATAATTCTTTAGCACCTAGACTAACATGATATTTTTTTAATCCACAAAAGGTTATTTTGAGTGGCCACGCATAACCACATTAAAGTTCTTATGACTTGATTTATGACAACATCTTCAAAATCTTGAATTTGGAAAGATATGTTACAAATAATAACTAAAAAAATCGACTTAAGAATCAAACAAACATTCCATTTAAATTATTTTATCATTTGTTCTGAATATTTAGATAACTTAGATAGTATTTTTTCTTCAATATTTTTACATTAATATTTTTTGTTTATATTAATGAATGTTGTAACATTCTGCCGGATACACATTATTGGAGGCGACCATCTTAGTCCTCAGGAGTAGGAGCGCATCCGTGTCCCTCCTTAAATAGAACTTCTGTTCTGTTTGAATCGGACGTGGTTGTCCATGGGCTGCAGTGACCACTTAACATCAGGTGGCTTGCATGCCCGTTTCTTACTCTTTCACAAT
>DWON01002502.1:0-20405 GCA_018251015.1 Phocides pigmalion okeechobee
GAAAGATATTTTTATTCTGCTTTTAATGGTTGATTCGGATATGTGACTGACAAAATTTGAATTTTTACAATAAAAAGTATTTTGAATATTTTTCATTTGTGGCCATTTTGTTTTAAAGTAGCGATATACTGCAGTAGGTATGAAATTATCTAGTTGCTATGCAACACAATAGTTGAACAACTTGATATGCAACTATAAATATATCACAAATAAATCATCTACCTACATTTTATGTTAAATAGTCTAATGTATGAAGTAAATTTTTGTTTCAATTTTTTATAGAAATGTTTAAATGATGAAGAACTTAATTTGCTACTTTTAATTGGTGTAAATTTTATCAGATTATTAGCCTTAACTTACTTACTTACTTAACCTTATCACAACAGACAGACACCGAGACATGTTATGACATATATTTTTTTAACTATTGATCAAAAATATACGACATCCGATATCAATGTTGATACATCAATAGGCAGACAGCAGAAATATAATTGTTTGACAGCTCTTAAATGCATTATCACCTCTTTTATGAAACTTAAATATTTTGAGATAAAATAACTTCCATTTTTTTTACAGTAAATTGAACGATCTACTATGAAAGGATTTATTTATCTGAAACGAACACTAAGTACAATAGATGGTTACAACCAAATGATCTAAAATTACTTACTAATAAAATTGAATATGTGCAAACTTACTCTAATCTTGCCTTCAATATGTGCGACAGTTCGTCCTTGGATTTGGAGATGCGTCGTTTGATATCCACCAGTACTTGATGACCCTTCAAAAGTTTCTCCAGCTGCCGTCCGTGAGACTGGACAAGCGTGGGCAGCACTGACGGGTCGCAGGCTGCATTAAGACGTTCTCGGTGCTAGAAAGTTAAATGTCACTCATAATGAACTAAGAAGTAACTCCTATTGGCTACACTTAAAAGTAAAGCCAACATATCAGTACACAAGAGTAGCAATGCTTCGACTTATGACCTCAGATAGGCCTTAAATTTTGTTGGATACTGATAATAATGTCGATGGGCTGATATCTGGATCTTTTTGGGCTACAATATACACTTAACATTAGGTAGCCTATGTACTCGTTTGCTCATCTTCTGATATAAAAACAATGAAATAGACAAACAATGAACAAAAACAGCAGCATTAACATTGCCTTATAACAAAAGACATAGCGTCCGGAGACCTCAAAAAGGTTTACTACCATGGTTACTACACTACTAAAACTTTAGTTTTAAGTAACCCGTACCTGAATGATGGACGCGGCCTGGTCCTTTTGATCTCGCTCTAACTTCTTCACATCGCTAAGCAACTGGTCGAGCCCGTACAGCCGGTCCTCGATGCCCTTTATCTGCTTCAGTCCATGCACATTGGCATACTCCAATATGTGGTACAACTCTGCTTCACGCTCCTTGAGAGGCTCAGCATCAATCTATATAATACAATAATTATTTTACTATTATTATATTTAAAACATATATTGTTTTTAAAATGGGATGACAATTGACACTTTTACTGCGGTGCTCATATATTACATCGAGTCAGCATTGCGGGAGGCGGCACTATATTGGAGCTCATTTCTCTAGACTGGAGATGCGCCGACATAAGACACAAATATTGTATTTTTAGCATCAGCGTAGCATCCACGAATACATAGACGTAATATCCGCCTTCAGTGTTGTAACGCCGACGTAAACACCGCACTTGTGTTCGCCCGTAATCCATACAAATTTATACGTACAAAACAGGTGTGTACAAGCCATAAGCGCGTTGCGTCAAGTTATATACAGAACTGTTGTACGCCGCAGAGAAAGTGTTAATGGAAATGTAAATATACAAAAAACATAGTAAAACATGAACAGATTATACATATAATTTTATAAAAAATATTACTTCAAATTTATTCAAATAACTTAAAAGTAATACTTTCCGTATTACTTTTTCATTATTTGCAAATTATGTGTTCATTCGTTTGTAATTATATATTTTGTTAAGATCAGTGTAATTAGGCTATCAACGAACATTGGTATAACTTCCTAGACCCGCTCCAAAACGACTTTTATAACCTTGAATTTTTATCATTGCCTTTATAAAACTACAATACTATCAGGCAACATTTCAGGATTTTCCAGTTCATGACAGACTAATTAAGTCCAAGAAAACACAGTTTAAATGCAATATTGGAAACATAAATACATAAAAATAATGCAAAATACACGCGAAGCATAACAATCTTATCGATATTGAGTAAATAATACTGCAAACACGCATATTTCATTCGGCGGTCCTCAAAACCTATTTTGATAAGGAATTTATGCTTGATGATATAATTAATACTATATTAATTATCGTAAAATGTATATTAATGTTTTCTCACACATCTTGTGATAATTTAAATATCCATTACTATAATTTAACATTTCGACTGCGGCGCTCAAATAAGGTTAGTGTTACGGGAGGCGGCACTAAAGTGGAGCTCTTCCCTTTTGACTGGATATGCACCCAAAATTCACAGAAATGTTGTATTTTTTTGTATCTGTATAAGATTTATGATAAGAATACACAGACTTTATTTCCGCTCGCAATCTTGTAGCGCTGACGTAAAAAACAGCACTTGTGTTCGCCCGTAATCCAAACAGATTTGTACGTACAACACAGGTGTGTACAACCGCAAGCACCAAGTGATACACAGCACAGTGTTGTACGCCGCAGTGAAGTGTTAAATTCAATAAAATAACGATTTCTGTTCTATATCTAAGTATTCATTTACTTATACTAATATTTGTAGAGTAGAACTGTGAGAATCGAAAGGGCGTTATAATGTATATAAATATTTGGACAAATAACATTAAAGTCACTCTCTATTTATTTTACTACACTTTACAATATTGTTTACGTCTTCATTTAATAAACTTAAATTGAATGGATAATAAAACAGTCCAATGTTAATGTGAATTGAGCCAACTATCTACCTACCAAGTTTCAAAACAAACCATTATGCCATTGACTAGTTACAAAATCCAAACCGTCGTGTCATATATAAAACTATACTAAATAAATAATATTATAGTCAAGTATTATTTCGTTTCTTACCAATTTCAATCCTTTTTCGCAATAGTCTATGATATCTTGTAAGGATGCCTTGTTTCCTTGGGCCAGGATCCAGTGCAGCAGGGTTGGTTCTTCCTTGCTGTCCGTGGAGGTAGCCTTGAACGTGACTCTTTCATCAGACTCCTCGATCTGTTGCGCGGCCTCTGTAGAGGTCGCTCCCTCATTGCTCGACGATGCATTTTTCTGATCGAACACTGAAATATTATAAAAACAATTAAATAAAAAGATTAATTGAATTGCACTTTCTTTTGTCATAACTTGTTATAACATAACCAGTTGGTATTACTTTATTAAAGTTGAACTATTGAACAAGAGTTATGTATAATATCTATAAATTTAATTTTTATTGCCTCTGTCAAGATTATGTAATCAATAAGAAAAAAGTAATTAAATACATTCTTGAGTCCATGCTTAAAAACATTAATAAAAAAACATGAGTCATTACTCTACATGCGAATTAAATTATATTTTTTATCTGTTGGGAGAGTAGCAAACTACTTTACAGGTCATATTTTGTTAGGTGGCCACTGCAGTCTATGTGTGAGCGTACGTAGATATGTGCTACTAATGAGAACTAAGATTCGCTTGTGAGTACAGCTTGCAACCCCACCTCTCCAATCTTAAGTAGTCATTCCCATTAAGAAAAGTTATTTTCTCCGCTTATAGTCCTACCATTATAAAATTTGCATCTATAGGACTTTAATTATTTCATATTTCACACGAACATAGTGTTCAAATCAATCTAAATCCAAATATCTCACAACAAAATTCCATATTACGCCATAACCGTAGAACAAATCATTTGCATAAAAATAGATTGCGTGTTACGCTATCCATAAAGATTGTTGTTGTTGTTGTTGCCATTGTTGTTGTTGAAGGAAATGGTTTAATAAAATACATAACAATATTACTACATACAATTACAACATTATTATAAATGTAACAGGTTGTTCGTCTGTTTATTTATGGTCTGTTTCTGTAAAGCGAAAACTAATTCCACCTATCCCAAGTTTTGTGCACTGAGTGCGTTTAGATTTGTTTTTTTTTGTGCACCATATTATCACACTGTATTATCTTGGAACTGAACAATGACATGAGTAACAAAATGGGTAACAAAAGTCTTTTAAGTAATATTTTTAAATCACGTGATCATCATCATCTGAGTTTATATTACACGGGAAATTTTGCAAGATATCGATAGTACACACATGCAAACGTTACAAATAACCACAATACACGTGGGGCTCGACCTTTAGGGACTTGTTTGTTCTGTGACTCATTATTATATTGGCACTATACAGTGCATAGATAAAACTAGCTGTACATAGATAAATATAGATTAATAAATAGCTGTATTAACAATAGCGATAAAACTGATTAATATAGAACTTCTTGAACCCCAACAAAGGCAAATTTAAAAACCGTTTCAACGGCCTCCATTAAGCACGCTAGGAATACGCCTTTTTCATCATATTACGCAAAAATGTAAAATTTACGTATGTATAATTAATCATTTTAAATTTCAAATTACTGGGATGACATTAATTTGCATTACAATGATTTTCATTTTATATTGACTCCCGTTGTATGAAACAAGTTTTTATCTGGACAATTTTCTTACAAAAAAATGTTCTATATCAACATAGAAATAGATTCACTACTTAAATAATACAAATCCTATTGCTAATGTTTTTGCTGTTATGTAATAAATTCATATTAATCTATTAAATGAACTCAAAAAAGAAATTTTACTTTTTTTTTATAGCTGATGCTTGACTAAAGAATATTTATGTTAAATTTGTTTTTAAAGTTTTCTAATTATCCTTAGAAAAGATCAAGTAGATCTTAGATTACACGCAAATACATAATTGTTATTGATTTCATACTGTCTAACACATCATACATATATATAGATACAAAAGAACATGAATTCTCACCATCCTCATCTGATAACTTGAACACCCCCACGCCAAAATCCTGAGTGCCCTTGTTCTCCGAACTGCTGTCCAGAGGTTGACTCCTGTAGTGCTGTCCTTCAAAGTCGGTGTCCTCGAACACGTCGAAGGCGGAGAACCTGTGCGCCTCCGCGTTCAGCTGCAAAGCCGGCATAATCGGGATGGTGCCGAGAGATTCTAACACTTTGTTGAGCCTGGGAGTTTGAACAAAATAAAGTAAATAATATAGTCCTCAATATAACTATGTATACATATACAAAATGTCCTTATTCCTTAATATTATATAAAAATGAAGTTGTTTTTATTTGTTTACGTCATTTTAATGTGAAAACGAATTAAATTTATTTTAACTTAAAATTTGTTCACATTATATTTTATTATATTATTATTCTAGTCTCGTTACGAGTTTGCATTATTATACTATATTACGAGTATCATGGAACTAAACAACCAAAAATAATTATAGTTATAAATCTTACTTCATGTAAAAAAATTGTATTCTATACAGTTATAGTGGGAGACTAAGGTTATATTTGGAGAGAAATGCTGGAAGAGGTCCTCGCTAGTAAATCGTATTAATACAACAATCCTTTGTAACATAGAAATGCTTACGTCTTTAGTTGTTCGCCATACTCTTCCTTTTTCTGACGATGTTTCTTAAATGATTCCTTAAAATTTCTTGACCTTTCACAAAATTCATTGAAAATGTCCTCTAAGTTGGCAACCACTGCAGTCCAACCCTGTGCAAATTGAAGAAAAGGGAACAAAGTCATAACTGTAAAAAACCTTATACCATACACATCATCATATCGCATCACATGAAAACATATAATGTATTTTTCAAATAACAGCCCAGGATACATTTCTAAAATGAACCAATGGTTGGTGGAAAGATATTATGTCAACTTGATACCAGTGACGAGATGTATAGGAATGGCAATGACTACTAATGATCTTGTCATGTATACTTATTTGGTAAAACAATTTCTTAAACGATTAACATATTATATGATTTTGCAATAGTCCATTGCCAGTGTAACGTAGCATTCAAGCATAGCGACTTTGCACAGCAAATTTATAAGAATAATATAATACAGGTAATTGGTAAATAATAATCAGGTGCACATTTTTTTTATTGTGAAATAGTAAGAAACGGGCAAGCAGGCCAGGCCACCTTATGTTGAGTGGTCACTGCAGCCCATGGACAAACACGTCCAATCTCAAATAGAACAGAAGTTCCATTTAGAGATGGACATGGATGCGTTCCTACTCTTGAGGACTAAGATGGTCGCCTCCAATAATGTGTATCCGACAACCACACCTCCCCAACCGAAACACAATACATGAAGAACATGTCGACTTACGTCGAGTTAAGAGGGCGGCGGTGGTGCCGCCCCGGGCGAGCTCTAAAGGCTCCTTTAAAATTGTACATGAACCATAATTAGTTGAAGATAACTTATACAAAAATATATTCTTTTATTTTATTATTTATTGATGTGGTAACATTACCTACTTGAAGTAAGAAAAAAAAACAACATTCTCTTTTACTCCTTTATCCTCACAGAATACTCACTGGTTGTATTTTTAAGTAAACACATAAACAGTTGTAAAGTAAACAGTGTTATAATTATAAACCTATTTTCATGTTTTCAAGTGACATGAAAACACAGAAACAGCACTTTCTAAACAACCTAAGATAAGGTGAGTTTCTATTTGAGCTAATCGTAAACAAATATTTACACCTAAAATTATCTTGTGTTTGTTAAGCATGTGAAACTGAACTAGGTTTTGGCAGAACTATTAATGTTTGTTGCATAGTGTCTACCACAATCAGCCCGGCTTTCCAATTAAAGGCTCCTTTTAAGGGTAAACTATGTTGATGAAAGCAAAGCACTCCTTTCTAGGGAAGACTTGATGTCCAGTTTACAAGGTATATGCCTATTATATATCAATTGAACTCTAGCAATTTGTATTTAGCCAGCCTGGTGGGCTAATAACTCTGCTCATTATGTATTAGCTGTACCCTGTGCATCAGTATTGGAGCTAATGAAGAACGTTTATAGACCTGATGTTGCAGATGTTGCTCGTGAACCAGCTGTTCGCAGCTTCTTGACACTTTGTGCGCGTATTCACTAAACTGCTGGGCGAGATTCGCACATGATATCACCGTGCGCACGTTGGCTACTGAGGAACAGCAAGTCTCAACAGCACTCTTCAGCTCCGGCACCGACTTGCTGTCAAACTCACTGCGTGTATCACTGCGAAACTCGCCTGTGCTCAACTCCACTATTGGACTCAGATCGCCGCACACTAAAATGGAAAAAATAAAAGCCCTGTATAATATCACAAATTACAGAGGACAATGGTACAAATATTTGTCAGAACAGTACAATATTTTTGGTATAAATATCACATTAAATAAGATTAGACATATGTAGCTATTTTTTTTAATTAACATCTATTTTCCAGATCAAAAAATGACTTAACAACAACTTCATGACAATATGACACACACAAATGTATTTATAAAAGATTTTTTCTTAAAAAAATCATAAACAAAGCAACTTCATTTGTAAAATACAAAATATAAAATAATATTGTTTCTACTTACTAGAGGGTTTGAGTCTGCTGTCCTTAACTGATGGTTTGCTGAACATATATATCGGATTGGTGTCAGTGCCAGCACTGTATGAGGACACCATATGATCTGACAGCAACACCTCACCTCCACTTACAAGAAGCACCAAAGAGTTTGCAGGTATCTTGGTTTTTCTTTCTATTGCGCCCTTCAAACTTGCAACACTGAAGTAGAATATTGTTTATATTACTAAAAATTTGTAAAAATCTGCAAAATAAATGATGAATAATACCCAGAAAATATTGAAAATACATTTGCATCATACCTTTGCAAAGTGAGGTTCATATCATATGTGGTCATTTGACCAGCATCAACATGAAATACATACAACATCTTTACAGTTTCTTAACTCCTCGGCTTATATAATTAACAAGCCTGTGACTTTTACTAACAGTTACATCGGTATTTGAAAACCCACAGATCTGAAAAAAAAACAGTATTCTTATTCATGTAGTAGAGGTACACTTTATTTAATGTTGAGAAATATGTGAATAAATGTAATTTTTTGAAAAAATACTTTATTTGATGTATTGGAGAAAACATATCAACATGTTTAGCATGTTGCATGTAAAGATGTAACCTATAATTTATTTCTTTGTACTATTTATTTCCATCTGATAGTTTTTACTTAGTTATTTTGTTATGTATAAGTTTATTGAATTTATTTATGTTATTAGTATGTTTGAATTCATAAAGAAATGTATAGAAATGTGTATAACTTGTTATACATATGTGTATATAAGTACACACATTTTTTTAAAATTCAATTAGCAAACAGCCTACCTCTTAATTTGCTTTAAATCTCAGGACAGACAATGATAGTCCTATAACCCCAATTACAATGGCTATATGATCCACACCTTTCTAAATAGATCATCAATAAGAACCACAGGGTTTACTTAAAATTAAATGTGATGGTTTGAATACCACTGCACTTAAATATGTCATAAAAGTTTTTACTAAGAAAATACTTTTCTTCTATTTGTTAATTGAGTTCGTAATAAATTAAATATGACAATTTGAAAGTGAGTGTATAATTAATTATTAAACATTGACATTAATTATTTATATGACTGATTATAAAGAAAATAATTCAAAACAAATGTATTTATGTATATGTATGGTTTCTTTTACAACGATTTATTTGTGATTATAATTATAGTTATAAAAAATAAAATATTGCAGGATTACTACGCGCAATGTTAATTTTCTGATATCAATTGTACATAATAATAATATACCTTAATACAATACAATAAACATTAATAATATAGGGAAATTGTGCAATTCATTAAAACTCCATCTATAATATAACATAAATTCATACTACACAACGTATAGTTCTAGTAGATTGAACAAAAACATATTAATAAACAGTATGTATTGACTAAAATATACACAAACGTCAAGAGCACTAATAAATCTTTATAGCATTAGAACTAACTATACATTACTCTACATATAAATGCAAAATACTCTAGTCAAAATTAAAGAAATCATAGTTTCAGGCCAAAACGGAACGTGTTGTTTTTTGCGTTTGAACAACAAAGATCCAATACTTACACAAAATGAACGTCACTTATTATCCTATAATCAAAAGATTTGCACTTCACCAACAATAATTGAAACTAATTGAGGTCATTTTATCATTATTCACAATCATACGAGAACAAAATACACCAGACAACTTGAAATTCAAAAATATTTTCTTGAGGTCATAATCATAATACCACCAACACCACCATTGCTTGATAGACGTAAACTAAACTCAGCTGACAGTTATAGTATTGCCATAAAATATCTTTATTATCTGTATTTAAAATATACACAGTGTAAAATTTAATACAACTTTAAATTAAATTGTTAAAAAAGTATGTAGGTTTATAACGATGTCAAAAAATAACACCAATCAAAAAGGTTTCCCAACATCAAGGAAATATTTAAGCAAATTATTGCCTTCGAACAATACATATGACTGTAAAAAAGAGTACATATATTTTGATCAAGAATATGAACGTATATACGATTCAGAGTACTTTAATGCTCATGGTATCTCTCCGAATAAAATGGATGGAGCGGTATGTAAAAGTGAGCCTAATAATTGGACTCCTACCATAAATAAAAGTTAGTAAAAACCTAGTATCAGTCAATATCCACTACATGCTATAAATAACACCAACTTACTTAATCTTACAATCTTACGTAGTCATTGCCTCACAATTTCACAGTCGAAAATTTAGTCCTTACTTTTCATAAAATGCAATATTATAGAACCTTGCTTAAGATCACTTTCTTAAAAACTTCGTATTGTTAAGAAGGAAAGTAGATGCTCCATTAATACCGTGGCCCATTAATATTTGTCTATTAACATGGTATTTACTGATCGTGTAGTCTAGAGTATTCCCGATGTAGTTATGAAAGGAATGAATTTCTGAATTATTGAATGTCAATTTCTGGTGATTCATCCATATTAAAAATCATCCATCTTTGCCATCAGTAAATATACATAGTATGACCGCAGTACGCATCGCGATAGTAATGGAAGAATTTTTATGTTTGCTTGCGCAGAAGTCCGTTATTTATTAAACGATTTGATTGAGTCGTCTTTATACATTTGTAATGGTATACCTCCTGTTCAGTCCCATTTAAATTGAAAAAAAATCTATCCCTAGTCGTGTAAATTGGGAATTAAATTTGAAGTACACAGTGAAAACTAAGTTTGAAGTTTTAATAAGATTTGAAAAAAAACACCTCTAGTAAGGGTAGTAAACATAAGACAATTTATTTGCAATCATTTAAAATCATCAAATGCTAAGGATAATAGCCACTCAAGCGTCTAAATTGTACAAAACACGTTACAATACAGAACGTCGAGGTCGACATGATAAATACTGAACGTCTAAGCTTCGCCTAATACCTAGTAATAGTATTTCATTTGATTAAAAAATGTATATAGGTGACGTTTACTTCAGATTGAACTGTAGTACTAGCGTCCATAATGAAGCTTCAAATCGTATCTAAATAGAATTAAATGACTTTCTATGCCAATGTAGCGGTTTTTTTACTTAATATTTTTCCTACTGCCAATTGAAATGATTCAAACTGTCTCGGACTTGGTTCCACAATTTATAAATATTGTCAATATTTTTTCTGAAATCATTAAAAATACAATTTTAAATAATGTTCGATAACACAAGTTTCTGAACTACTTTTTAATCACCTGTATTTTAATTATATTCAATGTGTCTTTCGTTTTCATTCCAGCTATTCTAAAGTTAATTGAAGCAAAGATAATACATTTTACCTATTGTATTAAAACAATACAGAAAACAGTGTCAAAGATGTTTTGAACATAGGGCCAAAGCTTTCTAGCTAAAACGGATTATAGATAATCAATTTAACATATTTATCCAAATTTTGAAGAAAAAAGGAATCCCTTATCATAGGATGAAATAGCGTTCGCGGATGTAACATATATTTTTTAATATTCAATCATCATCAGTACAATTTATGAAGTGAAACTAACAGTCGACGTTTTCATATCTTCTCATATCATGTTTAAAACATGTACAAAGTTAATATTATATAAGTTAATATTTTTTGCGTATATTTTTATGCAAACTTTTTTGTAGTACCTCTATCTTTACTTTGGTCTATTATCAGTTTGGTGGTATTTAATAATTACGCCAAAACAGAAACTTTTACGAACATACATACATATAGTACTTACCTACCAACAATCTTTTAATTAACTTAATTGTAAGCATATTTTAGTTATATTTCTTATGTTTAAGTCCAGTTAAATAGTATAATCTAAGAAAATCTAAATTTTTTAACGAAAAAAAAATCGATTAAATATTAATGAGCCAGCAAAAAATAATCTTTTTTGTCAGATAAAAGCATGAAAGCAGCTTTTCGGATTAGGAAATATACAACAAAATCAATCGCTCAATATCGTTCAAGATAAATTTTGAATGATGCTAATGCTTTACAATAGAGTAGAAGCAAATAAAATAAAAAAACTTATTTTTTTAAATATTAATTAATTGTCAATTTGTCATCTGATTTTTTTATTCAGTTTGTTCACCTTTATTGATATAACTGAAATGTTAATAAATGGTCACGGAAATATTCCAACGATTTTCGCTAAATAAGATGTTCAGATGTAAACATCTATTCTTATTCCTTTTTGTGGTAAAATTAAATAAATCTGAATTCATTTATTTTGAGTAAAACACAATAGCATTTTTTATGAGATTGATACGCTCTGGTAGTAAGCTTTATATTTCAATACCGATTATAAATGACAACATTACAGAATTACGCCTAGTTACAATTTTATTATGAGAACCCTTTGAATCCTTTTTAATATTATCAACATATCGTCTACCTCTATACTTATTACTATAAAATTTCAGAGATTTTTCTGGGTCATTCGTAGTTCGTATTCTATTTCTGTGAATAAACAATCTATATCGCTGCTCAGACATTGTACATATCGAGTAGATCCTAATGATAAGTAGGTCCTAGTAGTAATTACTCACCGTTACAATCGGATCTGACCCTACCCTACTTTAGAAGGCCATAATTATTCGGCTTCACTACATAAATTTTTTGTTTTGTTTTTTTTAATGAAATAATCTGTCGTACAATCTATTTCATTCGTCACAACATTTTAATTTTGCGCAGGAGTTTCTATTTCTAGGAGAAAGTTGCATCAAATTCTTAAATAGTTTTCATGACTTTCACACAAACACAGGCAACAGATAGAAATTTTTGAGTTCCTTAGTTAAATACCTTTAAAAGAGACTTATAATTTCGTTCTGTCAATCTATCGGTTCGCCCATGTGTCGCAGCGATTTAATATGGAAAATGTGAACACATACACGAAATTTGGAAATTGATACATGTCTTCGAAAAGTTAATTAGGCATTGCAGTCGCAGAGGTATAAATAGAGGTGTTTAAGTTACATGATCACAGTCTATAGTTTGTAATATTGTTTACCCCTAAAACGGGTGAACCGATTTGTATGGTTCTCTTTTTTAAAAGCGAGTTTCGTGCGATGGTTTTTATTTTTTTCATAGAAAGTAAATAGCAAACGAACATATAGTCCACCTGACAGTACACAACTCAATAAAGAACACGAGTTTCTTTGAAGCCGATCAAATACGCGTTACTGCTCCTGACCAAACAAAAAATACAGCTATGGTTCACACTAAAAATGGGTGTGGTACTTTCTTGTGCAAACTGCATAGGTAATACCACCTTGCACATCTTTTATCTTTACATCAGGAAACTCTGATAAAGCGTTTTATCAAATTATCATCTAATCTATCTAAAACATTTAATTCATGTACCTAAAAGATGTTTATTATATTTTATTTTGACTGATTGAACGATATTTGATAACCTTATCCTTACTATTATATAAATTTATAATTTTGTCCGTGTGTTAATTGTTTGTTTTATTGATGCGAAAGCTATTGATTTAGCAAATAATTAAATGTTAATATCTCATGTCTAATTATAAGCAATAGCCTTAATAAATATATTATCACGCTATAATATCACAGAACTGAACAATGACCATAAATAATTATAAGTAAAATAACCGCAATTTAAGCAATATTTTTGACTTTTAATGAAGTTTATAGTAAGGGATACAACGTATATTTTGTAGGTAAACCCGCAATTCAACGGTAGTCTAAATAAATCCGATGACATTGCAATAAATTAATATATGTATGTATCTAGTTCGTAACTTGATTTACGTATACAATATTTAATACATTCAAGCTCCGACTTTATCAAGTCTGGTTTCTCCTGGGTTTATCGAACTTATGAATTTCGCACAACACTTCTTTAATACTATTAAATAAGGTTTTTGACTATAAATTATACCCTAAATCCAATACATAAAATAACTGCAACATAATAAGACATGCAAGGAGGTGTAGCAGCACAGTGCTGCTACAGAGGTAATAATTAAATTTATATTTGCTAAGTATATTGTAATAACTTCCTTCTATTAAGTCAAAACAGGAAATCGTAATTTAAAAAATACTTATAGGCACATATTTCTCATAACATAGTAGGTAGACATATGGAATAGTATTAATTATATGTATATATATATATAAATAGAATGGATTGCAGCGAAGTTGCGAATGTATGTGCGAGCATTCCAGTGACTCCGCCGGGCGGTGGCGAGGTGGACACCCGTCAGGTTTTTAGTCGATCGGAGTCTGGAGTCCGTCTGCCCCTGTTGCGGAAGGTACCCGAACCGGGATATCGGGAGGTCATAAAAAAACTCCGTATTCGCATTAAATTACGTAGTGCATTGCACTCCAGACATTAACCAATTTCGAAGAAAAACCGCATTTATTTAGTAAAAGTAATTTATTTTACTGAATAGATACGTTAACAAATTATAATGATAAGTAGAAATAAATAACAAAGGCAATTAACAAAAAATAAATAACAAAGACACGATTAAGCTTAGAAGAGTAGTTAAAAATTAAGGTTTTCATTTAATTATCTTCTAGACTGCTTGAGGACTCTTTTTTCGATGAAAATTATGAGTAATACTTCAAGTAATTCAAGCTTTTAAAAATTATTGACGTGAGAGGCATCACTTGGAAAGCCTTACCTCGCTATGCTCCAATAGGCATGATATGGCTATGGTACCGCTCAACTTAAAGTCGTCATTGAAACGAGGCGACTCAATACAAAATATCACCGTTTTCGATGCATATGGAGTGAAAATTCACTTGAATATAAAAAGTTTTCAGGGATATAGGTATAGCTAAAGGTATATAATATCGATGTAATGTTTGGGAATGAACCTTCGGTAGACAGTTATGTTTATAATGTGAAATCAAGTACATTTAAATTCTTAACTTTTACAAGTACTTAAGTGTTCGCTTGTTAGAATAGAAAATATATGCGTTATATACGTATATCTTAATGTTTGTACGTATTTGTAAGAGTTATCGTTATTACCAGGCTAATATTGAATGTTGAATTGTATTAAGGCAAAATGAAGAAAGGTTATCAAAATCAAAATATTTTTATTCAGAGTACTTTCTTTACAAAACTCTTTTTGAACATCAATATACTACCACCGACTCGTAAGGTGTTTCGTTATGGAGAAGAGTCGGCGCAAGAAACTCCAAAACACGCATCTTTTCCATCTTTGAAAATGTAACTTCCAAATAATAACTTAAATTAATGAAGCAAGTGGAGCTGGAGTCGTTTCAGACCATATGAGTTTATCATTTAAATTATGATTTCAACACTATATATCTGTGTTGGTACTACAAATGTACAATCTTACTAATCAAACTAGTGGACAAATACCAACAAACAATATAGGATTTGTTATATCATGGCATATCGCAGCCTCGATATTGTGTTACGTTGCTTCGATACGGTGATGTTTTATTAATTTGATATGGAGTTACGTTGACGCGATATGGAATTACGTTCCCTTGATATGACGTTACGAGGAAATTACTCAATATATTATTTAGAATGTTTTTATTTCGACTCGCAAAATTTCCTTTGACTGATAATAACTTTATTGCATTGTACCTTGTTGCTAAACTATTGACATAATTTCATGTAAATGTCATGCTTTTAATATAGCCTTTTTAATTGGATTTTAGTTGTCCCCGTAATCTATAACATTTGTTTCATGTAGAATAACAACATGTTTCTGAATAAACGATTGGCAAGTAGTATCCGTGCGATACTGTATCGCAAGTACAACAAATATGTTTGTTATTATAGAGCAGTGTAATGTTGTAGCGTGATGTTATAAATACATACTTATATGTACCTACTATTTATTTTAGATTAATCTGCAGAAATAAAAATCTTTGGAGATTGGCATAGATTAATTATGCTTATACATACCTTAGTTAAGAACTTATTTTTTTTAATAATTTATGGAGTTCAAGTAGTATGAAAAAAACTAAATTAGTCAGCAAAACTTTTATTTCAAAAATTAAATGCTGAAATGTTTATTTTAAAACATGGTAATAATAATAGTGTATAAAAAATTCAAAAGCTCCCTCATAATAAAATTATAAAAATACTTAAGCATAACTAGTATGTACGTAAATAATAAAAATATCAATGAATATCAATTGTGACACAGTAATTAAATGATATGCTTACTGATTGTTCAAATAAATTAGTTCCATTAAATTTATTGATTAAATATTCCTCTATATAAGGCCCCATTCCAAAATGCATTTTTCCATGAAGTAATCACAATAATGTAACCATGTGGTATGCATCATATGCAATCATAGTCACTACATCGAAAAAGTGTAAAAAAATATAAAAATGTTTTCCTAAAAAATATTATAAATTGTATAAAACACCAACCTTTAAATGTAATGACTTGCAGTTTTACAACAAAGTCCTTATACTATAAATCACTTCAGATAACATTTATATAGGTACATATAAAAATATAGAAGAGCTCTCATACAATAACAATTTTCCCAACAAAACAAAGATACTGTGATTATTATTATTAAATTTAATAATAATTGATTATTTTAAATATATCAATATTATTGTTCAACATCACACAGGGATTTCCATATAATACACGATATATAAAATCACTTTCAGGCCATGACATGAGAAAATTGTGCATTAAACAGACTGAATATACAATTCAAGGTGAAATGTTTGACCTCTGCATAATCAATTATTCAAAGTTTACAACAACTGTATGACCATGTATTATTATAAACATTGTGATGACATGTTGCAATTTGAAAGTATCAAATATGTTATTATTATATTATTATAAGGCTTAAAATTCATAATAACAATATCTAAATCATCACAAAACTATTAATACTACTAAGATCAATTCCAATGTTACGACACTTAGTGTACACAACTCCATCTTGTCCTTAAAATGACCTTCCATAAGGTAAATACAATTAAGCAAAAAATTGGAATGTTTAATCAATGCAATGTTATGCTTGGAAAGTATTATGCTTTGAATAAGTCTTAAATATAAATGAAATAATAAATATAAATTACCATCACCATTAACATAAAAAAAAAACATTTTCAATGAGGCATTGGCTTTTGCCACTTGTAAGAGCCAGAATATTTGAAATCACATTCAGCTAATTTAGCATCAGCTTCAGGAGGTCCCCGAGAGCCATATACATATGGGAGGGGTTTCACATGCTCGTTCTCCAACTGTTTCAGTACAGGAGTGAATATACGCCAGGCTTCCTTTAACTCATCATTACGCACAAAATGCATTTGAATGCCAGTAAATACATCCGATATTAACCTTTCATAAGCATCCGGAACATCGGCTTCTCGGTATCTCATGCTGTAAGTGAGATCCAGCTCTGTCTCCATCAGATCAAACTTCATTCCTGGGGATTTGCTCATCATTTTTAAATATAGTGCTTCGCCCGGTTGCACCCTAATTACCAGTTCATTTCTCTTAGTATGTCCATTAAAAATGTCACCTGGAACGTCTTTATACTGCACACGTACTTCTGCTTTCCTCTCATTAAGGGCTTTACCACAACGGAGAATGAATGGAACTCCTTGCCATCTTGAATTATTTATCCATATCACTGCTATAGCATATGTTGGTGTTATGGAATCTTTTGGAACTGTTGGGTCCTCCAGGTATCCCAGTTTTTCATCTCCTTGTCCATTGGGGTTGCCAACATACTGACCTATCAGCAAATCTTTCATTTCTATTGGCTTTATATGTCTGAGAACCTTAACTTTTTCATCTCTAATGTCATTGGGGTTCAATGACACTGGTTTTTCCATTGCCACTAGGGACAAAATTTGGAGAAGGTGGTTCTGCATGACGTCACGGACTATCCCAAAACTGTCAAAGTATCCTCCCCTGCCTTCGGTACCAAAAGGTTCTTTAAAAGAAATAAGAACTGAAGCTATATTTTCTCTATTCCATGATGGGCTGAAGATTTGATTTGCAAACCTGATAGTCATCAAATTCTGAACCATCTCCTTGCCTAGGTAATGGTCAATTCTATAAATCTGTTCCTCTTTAAATAGACTGGCCAAGTGATTGCTCAACTTATCCGAGCTCTCGTCATCTCGACCGAATGGTTTTTCAATAATAACTCTCGTGAAACCTTTGATAGAAATGCAAGAGTTTCTGATGTTTACAGTTACGTCCTCAAACACTGTAGGTGGAACTGCCAAATAGAAAATCCTATTTGCAATAGGCCCCTTTTCGTATTTAAAGATGACTTGATTAAGTTTTTCGTAGTCAATTCTTTTATCATAAGAGCCGGCAACATAATCGTTAGCTTCCCAGAAACTTTCAAATTTCTCTTCTTCGCCGGGTCGAACTTTCATGTACTTCTTAGATTTTTCCCTTACTTCATTCACAGTCTGCTTGGTGCGAGCATATCCAACAAATTTCGTGTTCTTCGGCAGCAAATTATCCCGATATAAATACCAAATTGTTGGATAAATTTTCTTTTTAGCTAAATCACCTGAAGCTCCAAGAAGAACAAATGTGTGTGGATATTGAAAATCTCCTTTATTCTCCATTGTGTACGTATTAGGAAGTTACTTAAATTAAAACTTTTACGTACGTCTAACACAAAGTAAACCTTATCCGAAACAAAAACTTATTTAAAACCGCTAACTAACCGCAACAGACAGCAACACAGACGTCATCGACCACAGACAGCAAGAGTAGAATGTAGATCAAAGAGTATTACATATAGGTAATATATATAGAAGAGCAAACACGAAACACAATTCTCTATCTGTATGTTGTATATTTACTCATTCCTATTCCTATATGTTACTTTTGTCTCTGGTACTGGAACAGGAAGACAATTTAAACTATAGACAAATCTTCTAAATAAAATAACCAGATCTGATAAAACATAAGCATAAGCTTAAAATTACAAAATATTAAGTAAACATAAATAACTCCTTTAAACAATAAATCTGGGATTTAGAATGATAAAATCTGCTGTCGTGCTATTGTTTAAATTCGTTCAGAAACATGATATAACTTTATTTGATATCATACTTTATTTACTTTTTCTATTTTAATCTATTTTAATTTTATTTCAGATATAAAGTATTATTTTAAATAGATAGAGAAATAGTTTTATGTATTATAGTAAACTGGATAGTAATTTATCGTAAACCACAATCGTTATTTGTTCAAAAATAAGCTGCAGTGACGTTTAGATGACGTGACGCTATGTTTTTGGTTTTGTCTCTTATGTGCGGAAATAGATACTTTTGGTTTATGAATTAGTGTATTTTATGCGTATACGGAAATTAAATTGTCTCTTTAATGTTACAAATAAGTTAAATGTTAAGTGTCATAAATAGTATCTACAAAGTTTTATGTTATTCCATTGGATATAATTGCATTTGTAGGTATATTTAGTTCAACGACCTTGTTACTGACAGGTTCATCGTTGTGTGTGACTGAAGTAATATATGAAAGTGGTATTGTAGACGATAAATAAATTACCGCTGAGGATGGAGCCCTCGAGAGACTCAGGCAAGTATATTTTGTATGTGTATAGTGTGTAAGACTTTTCAAAAACGCAACGGGAATTATCAGTCATGATTTTCTGTGCTACATAAACAATCTTTACTGTGGCTTTAATTTAACTATCTAATCGTACGTCTACGTATCAGTGTCACTGAATATTATTGTCTTTGCACTGTTTGGCCTCGTTTAAATTAATCTGAATTATATTCTATAATGAGCATGTTAAAAGAAGATAGGTTGTTCTTACTAAAGCAATGAGATGTAGTTTGTTTATACAATTAACGTATTTTTAGTGTAAACTCTATGTCAAGGGTGCTTTACATATAATAATAAAATGCAAGTCTGTATGGGCTACTATAATGCTAAATTTTAACATTAGTGTATAAAGATGTTACTAGCATGTTTGTATGCACCATCATTAGTAAATGACAATTATTATTATGTCTTAACAATCACGGATTTTCTTGGTATGGCCAAGTTAAGTACTTAATATACACAATATTCATTCTCACAAATTGTGATTTTCACAATAACATAGTGAGTAGGAAACACATGACACATGGCTTACTGTAGCGTAAAAACTCAATTGTCTAAGAAACCATATCAATGATGCATCACATGTTTTTTTATGTGACCTACAAACACCTTTAACTTTTGATACAAGAGTAACATTTGCGTTTAAAATTTTTTTATGGAGTCCTATCAACTAAGAGCTCTTTTCATCCGCTATTGTCATGAGATGAGAGAACTCAAATTTTATAGATTAGCCTGAGCAATTTACTAAAAGCCGGGTTTTATCAATTTTGTGATAAATATACTTTTGTAGTAAGTAATGACATTTAGTTTGAACTTGCTGAGACATACTTGAATTTTGTTTATTATATATACATATTGATGAATATGTATAATTTTTTAACTTTTTTTTTATTATGAAAGAGTAAGAAATGGGCATGCAGGCCACCTGATGATAAGTGGTCACTGTAGCCCATGGACATCCACGTCCAATCTAAAATAGAACAGAAGTTCTATTTAAGCATCGACGTGGATGAGTTCCTACTCTTGAGGACTAAGATGGTGGCCTCCTATAATGTGTATCCGGCAACCACACCTCCCCAACCGAAACACAATACAT
>DWON01002503.1:0-20403 GCA_018251015.1 Phocides pigmalion okeechobee
TGTGTTCACTTGTTATTCACACAGATTTATATTAAAATAATTAAATATCTATATACTCTTCTTGTTTGTACAAACTCACCATTATCACCTATATCTCCTTGAGGATCATTTACGCTGTTAACTATAACAGGTGTCTCAGTATTAGTCTTATCTTCTGAAATACTAGGATCATATAAATTCATATATGAACTACTAGGTGTAGACCTCCTTGAATGTTGAACATCATTACTTCTCATATATGAGCTTAAGAATTTTTCCCTATCAAAATGTTCGTTATCTCTTAATCTACCTCGTCCCCTCGATGGCAATGTTTGAGACCAGCCTGTATTATTAGAATTATGAAACTGGCCTGGATTGTAAACAGATTGACTCATGTGATTTACATTATATCGATCTCTGTTTAACTGGTCAACACTTTCGAAGCTATGATGACCAGATTGTTCTAAAAACTTTTTTCTAAATCTGGGAGGTATATTTTCTAAATTAATAACGTGTTTTGGTCGTGGATCCGTAGGATATCCAGCTGAATTTCGTCTTCCTGATGGAGGTTTCCCACCAGCCCCTGATTTTTGCCTTCCTGCCCACGTTTCCATGCTTCTGCTGTCTCGATTTCGTTCTACAGAACTATTTTCTTGCATAGAATGGGCAGGTGATATTGATCTCGTTTCAGACACTTGCCTATAATGTCTATTAAAATTAATATCATTATTTGCTCCATCTTTGTAATGATAATCCCTTGCTGAAGCACCTCTGGAGAATGACCCTGTACCACTTGATCCATGTTTGTCATGTTTATTAAACATTCTTCTGTTGTTGTGTTGACTAGAACTATCACTCCTTCCTGGCAACCGTGGCTGCCTTTCGACGTCAGAGCAAGAATCTGCTCCTCTAGGCACGTATAGTTGTTGTTCAGATTTTTTATATCTGTTGTTTGGTGCTAGATGTTCACGAGAATTATCGCTCAGAGTTTCACCGTTAACTGAGTTTTGAGATCCGTAGAAATTGTGATTCCGTGCTCTGTGACCGTTTTCTAAATCATACGAATCCATTTTAGCATCCGAGCCATATCTAGATCGGCGCAGAGGACCACTACCAGGTTTGTATAATTTTTGTTGTGGCTTATTTTTCCTGTAATCTTTACAGTCATCATCCATAGTAAAATTAAAAAACCACTGAAATCACTTAAAACAATATCACATTTCAACAAATTAGTAACTGTACAACTGATGCACAATAAAATTACGAATTTTGTTTGACTACGAAGTACTGACATGCAGGTTATGTTGAAATTAGCTACTAAGCATTGTCGAAATATGTTACACTGGAATAATATTTCAGATATCTTAATGGAGAGAGAAAACGATTTGCCTTAAATACATGCAATCAAAAAGATAAATACATTAAAAACAATGCATCAAATTATACGTTTGACTTTATATTATGCCCACAGAGTAAATAAGATAAGTAATAAGTATTATCTTGCCTTCATCTCATCTCAATCGATTTACTAAACTGTATAATTCATCATCATTCATCATGTTATCAGTTTAGAATGTTTATTTTTTATAGATTTTTCTTATTTTTATAAAGTTATTCAGACAGAGTTTAATTTGATTACGAATATAATGTTTGGTGAGTGAAGAAATCATACAAAATAAAATTCATCAATTAATTATTTTGTCAAAATCAATCAAAATGTTGTATGAGTCAAGGAAACTATTGTAAATAATTTAATTGACACGTCTAAGCCCACTGCAAGCACAAAGTGATAATATCGATTAAAATTTGAAATACATGGTAACTAATTAACTTGCAATTTATGGTAACGTCCTTGCATGTGTCCTCGTATATTCTATAACTCTATAAAGTAAGTTAATGCTTTCACTGACGTTACATATAACATATAATGGTAATAACCCTAGACTCATGATATAAAAAAAACTTCCAGACGCCTAACTGTAATTAAAATAACAATATGTATTGTTATTCCCTGACTTGTAGTCTACGAACAAATATCGTATAGGAATAAATATTGGCAACACTTTTATCGAGATGTCTATTTTAGAAAGTTGTCTTGTCTATTACTATAGTGTGACTAAGTATATTTGATTCACATTCAGAAAGGAATTTTCCTTATCTTTACCTTGGACAAATACCAAATTTGATTAATCCGACTATGTTTTCAACTAGCAAATTGCAATGGGTTCCTAACCCGTGGCTGACGTTTAAACAATTTTATATTTATAAGAAATAGAAATTGTACAGTCTTTTTTAATCTTAAGTGTAATATCTGTGTTTATTTTTACCAATTATTATTTAATATTGTTCATGATTAAGAAATAATGTCCTTCGAGTACTTGCCCGTGGCCGAAGACGAAAATGAAGAACCCATAGAACTTCCAATCGAAGAAGATGGAACTTTAATGTTAACAACAGTTTCCGCGCAATTTCCTGGTTGTTGTGGTCTACGATATCGACATCCAGAAACTAAAAACATTCGCGGAATCAGATTAAGAGACGGTAGATTGTATCCTCCTCCAGAAGGATGGGGTAATCAGTTGTACATCTGCAGCTTTCCTAAGGAAAATAAACGCAAATCAGGTGAAAATTCTGAAATTTCTTCATCTAAGAGCAAGAGAAATGACAACCTGTGCTCCGATTTAATAGTTTTGGGTTTACCATGGAAAGCAACAGAACAGACTGTGAGGGAATATTTTGAGAAATTTGGAGAAGTACTGATGGCACAGCTCAAAAGAGACCCTAAAACGGGCATGTCCAAAGGATTTGCTTTTATCCGATTTTCTTCTTATACGTCTCAGATGAGAGTTTTGGCGCAACGACATATGATTGACGGACGGTGGTGTGACGTGCGGATACCTAACTCGAAGGAGGGCTCCGTCACATCCATGCCCTGCAAAGTGTTCGTCGGCCGCTGCACCGAAGAATTAACAGCTAACGATCTAAGGGAATATTTCTCTCAATTTGGAGAAGTGACAGATGTCTTTATTCCCAAGCCATTCCGGGCTTTTAGCTTCATTACGTTCTTGGATCCGGAAGTAGCACAAAGTTTATGTGGTCAAGATCACATCATTAAAGGTGTTTCTGTTAATGTGTCTAATGCATCACCAAAACAAAATAAGGGTGGAGCCAATCAGCGGAACTTACCAAGCAGGAATTATGAGGAAGGCCATCCACACAATGCTTCAAACAACAATTCTTGGAGCAGCCGCAACATGGATATGGTGAATATGCAAGCACTGAGTATGTCTGGACAACACGGTCAAACTGCTGTAGCTGGTGGAGGTGGGCAGGGTCAAGGTGGGAGTATGCCTCTGGGCATGGGAGGATTGCCAGTCAACCAGGCATTAGTGGCAGCAGCATTGAATCAGGCAGCAGGATGGGGATTAATCAATAACATACCATCAGGGGGTTCTGAGCAAGGTGCCTTCGCAGGCCCTGCTTCATCAGCTCCACCTGCACCGCCTAACTTTCTGTCATGGATGCAACAAGGTAATTCTGCTCAGGGACCTTCTAGTCAATGGGGACAGAGGCACCAATCCCAAGGCCACTCTGTTTGATCCAGTGTCCGATTTGATAAGCTCACAATAATCTCTGTGATTGTAGGGAGAATTAGATAATTATTATTTGTCTATATCTACAATACAAATGGGTTGTTCTGTTGGTGAAGAGTGGTTTACCTGAGGTTTGCTAATGATGTTATTTAATTTATTATGGCATTGCTTGTGTTTTGTTGTTTTTCTTGAAACCTTTATTGTTATAATGGAGTAGTTAAATGGATCAGATATACATTTGAAATGTAGATAGATTATCTATGTTAAAAATATTGAAATAATAATTAATTGTTGGTGTGCTTTTTTCTTTGTTCAAAGTAATTTTAATTTAAATAGTGTTTAACCCACTAACTATAGTATAGTGCAGATATCAAGTGCTTTTCTGATTATTTACAGTTTGACAAATTATGACATCATATTGCTTAGCTTATTTTATATATAGGGATGTTTCATTATTGCTACATTATCAACACAATTTATTCAGTGATTTGCAGTTTTGTAGGGCACATGTACCATGTAAATATTTGAATATTTTTCACACAAAACTTTTAAGATCTAAGAGTTGGTGTTATTAAATTATGATATGATTGAGGTCTTGTGGCGCTACTGAACAAATATACAAAATTAGAATATACAAGTACCTTACAAAAAGCAATAATTTGAATATTAAATGTAAGTCATTGAATTTTTTGTTACTGTAATTGATTTGAGTTTGCCTAATGTATTATATAAAGTCATATTTACAATATTTATTATAAAATGTTACTGAACATCCTCAAAACTGTAAGTACCTATGGTAGATTAAGTGTACTGTGCTTTTGTACATTAATAGGTATATGTTTTACAACAGACTGTTGAAAGTTCATACTTGTATAGAAAAATAGAGGTCTATTGATTGTTATCATTGTTTATCAAGTAATGTTGATTATTATAAATTTATTATGTATGTTTCCTCGGTATATGTGGCTTAAAATGAGGATAGATGTCTATTTTTGACGAAATAAATGGCTAGAATATTTTTGTGACTAAGCGATGTGGAATTGTTCATTGAATGGGTACCTAGTTGTAGAGATAGATCAACTACTGGTATAGGAATGTACACATAATTTAAGAGATGTCTGTACAAACATTCAAGACTGTAAATACTACTCAAACAAGTAATACAATGTAATTATAAAGTAGTATTCACTGTCAACAGTATATAGAACCTATTTCACCTCAAGGTATTTATTAATGTTGAAAATTTAAAATATATGTAGAAGTTTCTTTAAACAGCTAAATGAATTCAACGTTGGGTTTAGAATGAAGGGTCCAGTGATAGTATAAATTTTGATGTCATTACTAACATTCAATGGAAATTATGATGCATTTGTTGCTATGTTAGTGATTTCATCATTACCATAATTCATGTTAGCTAAACAAGATTTAAAGTTACTTTGTATTCGAAATTTGTAACATATAGTCAAAGAGAGATATTCTTTATATATATTATCAAAATATTTGAAGCGAAGAAAATGTAAAACACCTAAAAGTTAAACTATTATGTGAAGAAAAGGAAGTTACCATATCATTATTAGCCAATCTTAAACTAATTGCCACTTGCCAAATTGAGTCATTATTTAAATACGTACGTAGTTACGAAAGCGTTGCCATAGTCATAAATAAACATCACAGGTTGCCTAACAAGTTCGATAAATACAGCCTAAAATTATGGCTCTTATCCATCTGCTATCACCCGTCTTCATCAAGTCATTAAGACAGTGGGTCGTAGGTCTACAATTATCTGTCAATATCGACGTGTGTCATTACGTGTTTTTTTTCGAAAGGTTCTTGGCCATTACGGTGATTGAATTTGCGGCATAATTATAACTCAACATCAAAAAATCCCGAATCTAAAAACTAGGGCTGCTCTTACGTATGTCTATCGAAGTTTTATATTATAGAAAAAACTTTTTACACAGTTCTTAAGCGTAGGTGGTAAAATGAGGATGATTATTTAAGTTTTTGGTTCACTGAATATTTTATGGCAAGGGTTACTTATCAGTTTAATGAATATAATTATTTCATTTTAGTAAATGTTTCATGTAAAATGTTTGTTTTAAATATGTAGATAAAGAAAATGCTAATTTTTGGCCAAGCACTTTATGTTCAAGAAGCTAAGGTGGACCCTGCTTATACCCAGATATAGACCTAAAAGTAATCATAGTTGCGCCAATAATTAAATAGCTAAAGTTAACCTCTATAAAGAAAGAAATAAGTGCAATAACATATATAATAATTTATTTTCATGCAACACGTGTCATGTTTATGATATGGTAAAGTGATTTATTAAGTAAGTAATCAGTTCATAACACGCTTCATCCTTACGGAGGTATAGTTTGGAAAGTGTTACACATTTTCTTCCTTCTTTATGATGTCACAGATTCGATTCCTATTCAAATGTCTGTCAATAAGTGCTCTTCATATTCTACGGGATTAATTTGTAGAGTTCATGTAATTAAAGAGCCAATTTTAAATTTAAATAATTATTTAAATGAAATGAGAGGAATTTATCGTAAAGCTGTTTAATAGTGTTTGTGTTATATAAAATTAAGATAAAAAATATTTATTGTGTTTACTGTTACTTACATAGAGGGTGAATACCAAAAAACATATTTTTGTATTGTACGTATATTATCTAAAGCGACTTTTATCTATCGACTATAATAGTCACTGTTATCGGCCACGTTTTCAGTTTCATTTGATTATATTTTGAATTGTTTACTACTGAAGCTTGCCTCTGGGAACTTGGGATTCCAGAGATGACGGTAGACCTCCAAACATCTGTAATATAATTTTGTTATTGTTTATTACCGAATTCTATTGTTGCTTAATTTATCTTTTATTACTTTGTGAGTATATAATGCGTGTCCAAAATTTTCGTAAAGTAATTTTACTAAAAAGTATCTGTGATGCGTAACTATAATAAAAGTAAAATCCGTAATGAAATGTTTAAGTATCTAATAATGTATCTGTAAACCCTAAATGTTAGTAGGCATTTCAGCTTTTCTTTTTTGACTAATATATTTGCGATATATTAAAGTTGTTGGGTCGATGGGAATTACAACATAGTAATACCTACGTGTGTAGGATTCTTTATTCTAAATCTCTGAATTAATAATTTATATCTATTAAATTGACATAATTATTGATACATACTTATTTAATGTCTTATTCATTCGAAGATTAAAAAGGTTATCCTGTAATGTTTAAATATATACAACTTGCTCCCAGACTAAAGCCTTATGAAGTATATAATATTAGACTTTTAATTAAATCATTGTTACCAAAAAGTAATATCTTTTGATTACTTATATTAGGCGTTGTCGGTGGATTATGTAAATACCGCGATTGTAAAAGAACGAAATCTATAGAGCGTATTTTTAATGGTATATTATCATAATATTGTGATATCACCAGTTCCGAAAGTAAACGTAAAGGAAAAAATATGATAATTTAAAATTTTAACATTATTTGGATAAAAACGAATCCGCCGAAAAAGATTTAGTTTGTGTTCATTATTGTAACTTGCAATACTTATTTTTATAATTTATATCAATGAGATTTTTTAGAAAATGATATTTGGTAAATATTAGACCTTTATAAAATTTAAGAATACCTAGGTATTATAGTAGGGGAACTGCGTAAGTATTTGTGAACACCAATTTTAATATTAGTACCTTAGTGTAACCGCTCTATAGGTTTTGTTTCCATTTGTGGACCTGTGGGGTACCTATTCATTTTGTTATGTATTGTTATTTACTTTGGGAAATAAACGGACATGGTTTGAATTGTATGGTTTTGGCTTGGTTTTGTTTGTTATAACGTTTTCACTATGGACCTTTTGGTCTTAATAATCGCGTGTCCATGTCCATTATGGTGTTTTGTGTGTCAGGACATTATTTTATGAATAATTTCAAAAGTAACGAGTCAATTTGATTGTATAGAGTATAGGAATTTATACAAATAATATGTCCCATCAGAGCAGTGTGCAAGATTCTTAATAATAAGTACCTGCTTTCTTATGTTGGCAACCAGTGGCATAACCAGCTACTTACTAATAGGATACAGATTGCTGGGAAAAATGTTTGCTGAAGCGCGGCTAAGTAAAGTAGGGTTATAACGTTCTTATTAATTAAGCCAATGTGGACTCTCCGAAATCAAAATTAGAAATTCAATCAATACGAATTATATAAAATATTTATTAGTCTAAGTAGCATATTAGCGGTTATAGTATTAATAGTAAAAAATATTATATCTTATTGTTTGTAATTCATTTAATAGCGCCGACGTAGATTAAAGTTAACTTTTACAATAGTTTTTGGGGCATACTCGAAAAATTGCTTGGGGCCCCACATAGCGTGATTATGCCACTGCTTGCAACTGCAATCATCTTTGTGCATGACTAGATAATATTTGTTGCATTAGCACCGACATTAATTTAGCAAACAATATACTTATTTCATTGAAGTGTGCGTTTAGATGTATTCTTTACATTCACCAACATATGTTCAGTAGATACTTTCAATAGGATCAAATAAACAGCATGCTAAGCATCGATGACCGTCTAATATGTAAACGGTATTCTATTTTTTTATCTTGAACTGTTCATGTTAAAGAAAATGTTATTTATATAGACATGCAGTAATCGAAATCGAAAAATATTATCATATTTCGCTGTGCATCCACATAGAAGCCTTATTTTATTAGCTCTAGTTGAACAATTGTATTTCAATGGGTACTTTGCAATAATTACCTATAACATTTTTATGTCTTCCATTGAAATAAAATGAAATTTTAAAAATTATTATGTTAATATTTTTGCAATATTTATTATGTAGTAGGCTACTCGTACATTTCGTGTGATACACTTGATTGGTTTAATAATGAGAACCTATCTACTTCCTTGTTTATCTAAAGTAGAACAAATCAATCAAACTTATTTGTACGTACCCTTTAGTACGTATAAACGAGAAAAAAGTGTGTAATTTGCAATAATATCATACACACCCATGCTTTTTCGATACACCTAATGGTCTGAAAATAAATTGTATGAAGTGAGTTATATAGTGACAAATCTAATATTTTGTAAATGTGTGATAGCCGAAAATGATTACTGAAATCATAATTCTATACGTACAGATAATAATAATAATAAACGTACAATTTAAAATTAGAAAAAAGAAATTACACACATAAACACATTACACACATAAAATTTGTCACTATATGACTGAGCGACTAGCAAGATTGTACAAGTATGTAAACGTTTGAGACATATTCTCTACACCAGTTTTATTGATTCTATTGAATTGAAATTTTGTCTCTGCATTGATTTTAATGAATAAAGTACTTAAAGCTCTAAGGACAAAATTGGCATGGTTTCATTACTACTACACGAATATCTTATTGTTAAAATATTTCACTGTATCATGTAAAATACTATAACTAACGCGTTTTAAAGCTAATGTGATAAATGAATGAAACGATAACAAACTTATTGTTTTAATCATAAAACAGTTTCCTATAAAATCGTTATATTTAAGTAACACAAAGAATGCACAATACAACTTTGTTGAAAAAACACATTCTTCATACTAAAGCGAGTATTTAAAGATAAGAGTAAGTATTTTATTTTATATTTAGTTGCAGTAAAGTGGCCGATTACGTCAAGTAGCAAGTTGTACTAACTTTATCTGATACTTTTGACGTTATTTTTCTAAGAGAACTTAAAGATATTCTTACCGTTAAGCACAGGCTTAGCAAACGCAATCGACTAGTAAAATTTTTATATAATTGACAAATTCATTCCGCTACTGAATTAAACAACAGATTTGTCTGCCTACTAAACATTACATTTAAAAAAATTAAGATACAATATCTGTTTCTCAATGAGTGTATATTTTTTTTGTCTAATCTTAAATGGAATAGTTCTTAGTGTGTGTAAAATAAAGGAAAATATAGATGAAAAGACAAATTACTCGGTAGACATACTTAAAATCTCCGTGTTTTTTTTAATGAAATAGACCTACATTTTTCTCTAGATAGGCATTCTTAATATCAATTGTATTTATGTACTAACTGCCCGTGAATTCGTTCAGGTGGGCTTAAATGTTAGAATTTTTCCAGATTTTGTAACAGCAAAAAGTTGTTATATCCCCCTACCCGCATCATTTTAAATTGACGTAACTTTTTGAATAAAAAATTATGTCAAATTAAAATCAGTCCATGAAAATAGACTGATTTAAATTAAACGAACAGTAAATGTGATGTGAAGCTTAACATAATAAAATAATAATAAACCGCATCGAAATTAATTAAGCAGTTTTTGATATAAGCGCGCACAAGTGCACAGTCAAACAGATAAAAATTAAAACTATTGTTATGGGTTCTATTGCATTAATAAAGGCTTTTAAAAAAAGCTTTTCTCGTATATCTTCCATGTTCATACAGAGATTAGTTACAATATAGATGAACATGAAAAATAGATACAATTTGTATAGATAAAAAGGCATAGAGAAAGAACGCCACAAAGAAGAAAAACTAAGGCATATTTTATAAATTATATTTTATGTCGTGTTTGACATAATTCTAGCATTTTTATGAAACAAATAGTTATTCTATATTATGTGTAATTATACAAATAAATAGACACCAAATTTAAATTTCATCAAGTTTCATGGATCCCCAAAGAAGAACCGTAGCCGGCCCTATGGCACCTACTAGTATGAAAGCGGCCCGTAAAAGTTTTGCTGCTGCTACTGTTAAAGTAAAAGATAATAAAGTACAAAAAGAAATCATAACTGTTCATACAAGCACACCCAGTGTAGAACATCGTCTACTTCACAGTGAACATAACCAAATTTATCACGGTGATATTAATGTGCTATCTATAGTGTAAGCATTTTGGTATATTCTATTTAAACTTATATATTCGGAAGATGTTGCTTCATATTTTGTTTTGTTTTTTAGAGATACTAATAAGGATATAATGTGTTGCAAATATACGGAAGACGTTAAAGATATTGCAACTGGATTCATTGATGGAACCATTAGGCTCTTCGACTGCAATTCAGGAAATTGTACCCACACCCTCGTCGATGATGAGTGCTTAGCATATCCTGGTCCTGTGACTGCCATCAAACATCGTCCTGTCAGCAAGGCACATCCTATAACTAATACCCTTATATCTTCTTGTACGTACATAACCTTACACCTAGTGTAGTTGCGAGAGGCGGCACAAAACTGGAGCTGTATAGAACTAAAATATTGTATTTTTTAGCGTCCGTGTAGCATCTACGAATACACAGACGTAATTTCCACATGCAGTCTTGTAGCGCCGACGTAAACAAGGCACTTGTATTCGTCCGTAATCCATACAGATTTGTACATAACACAGGTACATACAAGCCGCACTTGCATTGCACCAAGTAGTACACAACAGTGTTGTACGCAACAGGGAAAGTGTTAAATCATTTGAGATTAAATGCGTTTATAAGCGATTTATAAATTCCTTCAAAACAATTTTATTCTACATTTCTAGATGTAAATGGCTGTATAAAGGGATGGAAATATAAATACGACCAATGTCTGTATACAATAAGAGAAAAACGACAAACTTTAGGTTTATGTTACCATCCGCGCTACAGCAAATTTGTGACCTATGGCGATGATGCCAAATTAAATATGTATGACGAAGAAGCTCAGACACAGGAAAGGGCTTTTTATAACAGGTACAAACTCATATAAATATAAGAGTTTAATAATTAGTTTATTACGCCCGTTAATATTTACACACGTAGGTGTTAAACATTTAATTGTAGCGCGGGTTTGTGAGATTTCTGTTTAAATTACCTTTAAATATAAATGGTAAAGACATAACTTGGTTTAAAACGTCGGCAAAGGAAGTTTTTGGATGTCACTCTCTCCTTCACACTCCACACTGTAGTAGTGTGCGAGAGAGAGTGGGATTGCCGCGTTCGGCATATAATGATCAGGTATATTCTTCATTACTGGACACATGATATTACATCATAGTGATTAGATGAGAATATACATATTATCGAATATTTAAAGGTAAACATGTGAAAGATTTCCGATATTTTCTTAACAACGCGTTTTTACCAAATTAGGTAACACAATATTTAAAATTATGACTTTCTTTGCCCGTAATAAAACCTAAAATCGTTAATTGTAAATAGTATTTGGTAAGTGCCTTAATTCATTTTCGAAGTCGTAATAAAAAGGCTCTGAAATTACAATAAACAGTTGACAGTGCTGCTGGTACTTATTTACAATGTTACAAGCAAACTGTTTATATGATCATTGCTACTTATAAGTTGAAGGTCTTATAGCATTCTGACGTGCGTTTCATAACGTGTATTGCATTAAGTTAGCTTGAGACGTCTCATATAATGATGGATTAGAGTACAGAGCTATACAACAGCGCACATCTGTAGCAAACCGTCTTTGTATATTGTTTGATAAGGCAAAAAGATATAATAGTAGTAACCATGGGTTCGGCTTAGTCCAGCACGAGTCTCAAAGCCGAAAAACAGTCAGAAACTTAGGTTACTTTGTATTTAATATTTTTTATTTCATTTCAGTCAAAGAAAAAATGTAATCGATGGTCATACATCTAGAATATTTGCATGCGCGTTTAACCCTAAATCTCATCATGAATTGATATCCGGAGGCTGGGATGACTGTGTTATATGCTGGGATGATAGACAACCATTTGCAACCCGCTATTTTATGGGAGTGCATATATGTGGCGAAGGTTTAGATTTCGATAAACCTGGAAAACAGGTATAGAAATATTGTAAACTCAGTTTGTACATCCGTTTAGCATTATGTAGTACTGTAGTTGTCGTTGTATTGTATTGTAGTCTCGTAAATCGTCGAATTTTCAATTTTTTTATTTACATTCCACTCATACTTGCCCCAGCAAAGCTCGTTTGCCATTCTTTGCGATGACTCCATGCACAAGCACACAACGCTCTGTACTTTTCTCATATATGTAAAATATTTTTACAATTCTTCCCTTTGGGATCCTTACTGCAAACCGACTGTTAACACTTTCCCAGCGACGGCAACACTGCTGTGTAATTCTGGGCGCGACGCGCTTACGCGACTCCTACATAACTGTGTTGTAGCGACAAATTTGTATGGATTGCGGGCCAACGGGCTACAAGACTGGGGACAGACATTACGTCTGTGTATTCGTAGATGATACACAGATGCTAAAAAATATAATATTTCAGTAATTTTTCGCCGTATCTCAGTCTAATCAAATAAGCTCCAGCTTAGGGCCGCCTCCCGCAATACTAACCCGATCATATATATCCGCGCCGAAGGGAAAGTGTTAATTTATGTTGTATAGCTGCCATAATATCATTACTGGCGTAGCATGGGTGTCGTCTGCTCGCAGTAGAAGACAATTTTGCCGTCCTCTTGTTTAGATATTTCAATTTAATGTATGTTATATATTACATACATATTCTAGGGAACTTGTCTACAAGAACAGTAATCATCGTTTTACATTATATAAAAGTTACATTTTTAAGTTCAGAAATCTTTCTCACGGATTATTAATCATAAATAATCCAAGCCCGAATAAAATGCGAAGAATCCCCGCATGTAAGTGTAGACGGTGTTATTCGTGCCATTCGCTACAAAATATCATTCAAAGTAAGGGGATTAGTCATCACAGAATAAGTAATAAAAAACCGTGCTCTTATCAATCGGTCCGAATTTGTAGTTGAAATAAAAATACAAAATGGTTCAAATATTTACAAAATATTTTTGTTTTTGTGAAATTTTGCCGCCCCCTAAAAGGCGCCGTCCTTGCCGCCCTCACTACGCTACGTCACTGTCTTTCATTCTATGAACACCTTAACACCTTCCTATTGTGGTCAAACACGGCCTCTTAAGTGTTAGTGCTGACAAATCACATGCATTTCGGTTGGTAAATTGACAAAATCTGAAAATTTCACTTCTGTATCCATCAATTCTTAAAATAGAATCCTATGACAGACTGACGAATAGATAGAGTGGCTTAGTAATACGTACTTAACGTCCTTCTGGTACAGCCTTCATGAGCTACGTAGCGGTGCACACTGGAATTAAAGTTATCAGGGTGCCAGCATTGCTTAGTTATCGCGTAGAGCCCGACAGTACCGCTGAGTAGAGTGTTGAGTTAGGCGTAGGAAGTCCCGCATTCGCTTAGTTATTTTAAATGCTACTTTTCATATATTTTGAATTAGTATCCTACGAACTAAATCAGTTTAGCACACTAATAAATTTCGCATAGATTTGTAGTAATTATTCAACATTTCTTTACCAGTAAATTTATTGTTATACTATATATAACTACAATGAAGATTAAACACTGTTATCAAAATATTGTGCATATATTTCGTGTATTTCAATTTTAGATATTGACCTGCTGCTGGCAAGACAAGGATAATATTCAAATATGGGATTATGGGTCATGTAAATTAATAGAAACAATAGCGCCAGACATGTATCATTCGAAGCTTTATTGTGGGAAGCTCGTGCCCCAGACAAACTTAATAGTGTGCGGTGGTTCAGACTCTAATATGTTGCGTGTTGTTGACATCAATATGAAAATAGTTGGTATTTGGTATAATACTTTATAAACAACTACGTACATATTATATTACAAACTGTTATTCAATTATGGGTCTCATGAACTTAATACATTGTTGTTACAGACAGAATGTTCTATAAGAAACAATCCCGGCGCAATATATGCTTTTGACTTTGGAACCGTACGAAGGAAACAAAGTAAAGTACATGATACTTACAAAAAAGTCAGTGAGATTGAAAATGTACCGCGCGTCGCTTTCGTTAGCGGAAAAAGATTGCAGACTGTAGACTTTGGTTAAATAATATCTATCGTTTAGTTACTTAGAATGCAAACCATTTTATTGTCAAGAGTATTAAAATACAAATAATGTTCCGAAAAGAAAAGCTTTCGTAAAAGTTGTACATCAGTTCTATCGAATTTATTCTCTCTTTTAACATTTATCTACACACAAACAGCCATATAATACAATTTTACGTGATAGACAAATACACTGTGATTTCATTTTGTAAATAGTATATAAAACTCTAGAAAGATAAAATATCGAGTTTGGCAAGAATTCATAATAAATAAAACGTAATACTTCTACATAGTATTATACACAGGATTCGAACATCTATTATTCGACCGGTTCAGGTTGAGCCTCGTCAACGGATGGGTCTTCCCATGTTGCAATTGTTTTTTGTTTTGAGCTTTCGACATCACAGTTGAAACCACCACATTAGAATAGTCGATCGGCGCGAGCGCCACCACCGTCGGCGCGGGAGCCACCGGGGGCGCCACCGGCGGCCGCGCCTCGCCGCGCGCCGGCCGCTCGTAGCGCCCCGCCAGCTCGCGCACCGACACCTCCTCCGCCGGCGGGCGCGGCTGGCTGCGCGACTCGAACTCCCTCTTGAGGTTGCTGACGAGCCCGGCGGGCGACGCGGGCGAGGCGGGCGACGCGGGGGACGCGGGCGAGGCGCGCGGTAGGTCCCCGTGCGACGAGGCGGCGAGGCGGCGGCGGCGCGGGCCGGCGCGCAGCCACGTGTCGGCGGGCGCGGATGCGGACAGGCGGCCGCCCCCCGGGGGGGCGCCGCGGTCGCGCGCGCGCTCCATGCGCGCCGCCGCGCTCGCAAGCTCCTTCAGTATGGCACACGTCTCGTTGAACTTGCGCTCGTTCGCCGAGATGTCGACGGGCAGGCGGGCGGCGCGACCGCGCGGCTCCGTGTGTTCGCTGATGATGCCGAGGTCGGAGGGCTCGTCGCGCGGCCGCGCGGCGCGCGTGTCGTACGAGCCCCAGGAGGAGTGGCGCGACAGGTCGGGCACCACGGCGCTGTCGGAAGAGCTCCACGAGCTCTGCCGGCTCGGCGGCGGCGCATCGTCGTCGATGGTCCTCCTATCGTCACAGTCTATATTACGATCTACGGAATTATAAAAAGCGTCACTCATTTTCATTTTTATGTCCATTATACCACTGTCACTCTTCACTATATTGTCACTGTCACCGGCGTTTCGTACGTCTTCACCGCGCGACCACGGCGCTTCCCCCGGATCCCACGTGTTTATTTTATCGGTTTCGATATCTAAATGTGAATATTTCTGACTTAAATTCCTCGAAGGCGACGATTGCGGAAGTTTCGCTGACGGTTCTGCACTCAGATTGGTCACACCTAATGACATTTCCGATGACCTACTGCTGGGAACATCGCTAGACCCGAAATTTAACCGCTGATATTTCCTTGGAAAGTCTCGTCGATCGCTCGAGGACGCATTCTCTATTTCATTAACTATATGTTTAACCGAGGGAGCACCCTCCTCCTTTAGCCTAATTATTTGATTTGGTGAAACGCTATAACTTCCACTGGCGCAAGGCATGAGCATATGCCTAGTCTCCGAGGCCAGGTTTTCGAGGGACACGGAAGTGGGCGGGAGCAGCTCGGAGGCGAGCTTGGTGTCAGGCGACCAAGAGCGCGGCCGGCCCGAGTACGATCCGGTTAATGCTAGAACTAAGGGCGTGGGGTCCATAATTTTGTTTTCTATCTTGGATGCAGTTTTAGGAGATTTGAGATTGGTTTCAGATTTGGATCTTTGTAACTTTTCTTTATTCTTCATCGCATCAAGAATACCTTGGTAAGTCTCGAGCTGATTTAGAAAATTCGTATTGGGTTTGATGCAACTCCTTTTCGCTTTAACATGCTTGAGAGCCTTATCGAAATTCCAATTAAACGCTTTCATGGCATATGCAATAACGACAGAAGCGGATCTGCTAATCCCCATCTTGCAGTGCACGAGGACCTTGGACCCGTCGTTCCGCGCCTTATTTATATACTTGAACGTGTTATCCCAGTGTTTTAATAAGTCAGTCTTTTCATCATCATACACTCGTATGTTTAGGTAATCGAACATACCAGGGAAGAAATTGTCTATTTCTCTTGTCACATTCAATATATGTCTAACCCTGAAATTGAGATGAAACAACAAAATTAATAATGTCACATCTAAACAAACGATATTTTAAATTATAGTAATAAGTACGTAAGTAAATAAACAAACAATAAGAACTGGGCCACTAGATTGGAAAATACTGGGTTTATGCTATTATGCGATAAAAAGTAACAATAATTCAATGTTAAGAGTAAATTTAAAATTCTGGAAAAAGTGCAAATTACACTATATATTACAATACAGAATTAGGCTGTAAAGTAAATCAGGACAAAAAATATGTTTTTCGAACGATAATATATTAATTCGAAACCGTAAAACTAAAATTTCACACAATGGCAAAAATGTATGGTATAGTAAGAAGAAAACTATAAATAAACAAATGAGGTAACATACCCATTCCGTTGCAATTCCTCAAGGTTGCTGGCGTTCCACTCGGAGCCAAGGTACACGTGATCGAAAATTTCAGTGGGCGCGTCCATTTGGCCGAGTATTGTCAGCATCTCTTGATCTATGAACGACTTGTACTCCGCCAGGTCCATGTCGAGCTCGTCCTCCAGCCGCCCGCGGATCGCCTTGCTGGTCACTTCGTCCAGGTCAACGCTCATCATTATCTCTTTCAACGTACACCTAATGACCCGCTCAGTTTCGTCTCTTTCGCGAGGCCTGGCAAAGTGACAAAAAATGTTAATAAATTGCAATCTAAACAGATGAGCATGTACATCTGTAATCAACCACCTCTATGATGATGATGGGAGTCCTACCTGAATTCGATCACACATATTTTGCTATTCTTTAGAAAGAACGCACCAAAGAAACGAATCTACGTTTACTACATCTTTCTAACCGGATCACAACAATATAAAAAATATTTGTATATCTCTCCTACGTAGCTTTTAAAACTTTGCTGAATTGATTCTGTTTACATATCAAACACTTTTATAAAAAATGTTCACCAAAATATTACCAAAATGCAAAAAATAATTCCTATAATTGTGTCCGCCTCATAGTTATCATATTTGCAGACAATAGCAAATTACGGATAAATTCGCTAATCTTAATAAACACATGTGACAACATTTTCCAATAGGCGATAAAAACAGAAGTGTTCCTCCAATAAGCAATAAAAATTGCCATCTCATGGCACATTTGCTTGAAGACTCTATATATAGGGCGGGAAGATTTTTTTATATGTGAGAAGACTAGCAAACAGGCATGCAATCCACCTGATCTTAAGTAGTCGCAGCCCATACACATCCATGTACAACCCAAACTCGACCGAAATCCTATCAGAGTTCGAACGTAGGTGCGTTGCTACTCCTGAGGACTAAGATAGTCGTCTCGCTTCAAAGTGTAGCCGGCAACCGTACCTCTCCAACCGAAACACAAGTAATGCTTTACGTCGGATTATGAGGACGGCTGTGGTATCTCCCCGATCGAACTATAGTTCTCCCACCTTTGATATATAGACTACTGTGCAAGGTTACAGTTTCATTTGCACTATAGAAGTTTATATCTGAGTCACGGGGGTATTTGCCCGTTCACACCGAGTATTTAAGTGCTAACAAATAGGTAACGGTTACACCTAACTGGACTTATTGCGAAGTTTTCTGGCACATGATACCAGCCAAAATAAATCTTACACGATAATAGATTAATTTATTGACACGTTCCGATGATGTACAATGCGTAATTGTTTTCGCCCCGCAGTTTGCATGCTAATAACGCGTTTAATTAACGCATTGGCTAACGTCCGATCCTTTTCTAGGCCAAGGAACGAGGTCTAGGCGTTGTTCGCTTCGACTCTTTAATATGCATAAATGTTAAAATTATTGAGGAAATAATTACGTCTTCCTTAAATAAGCCGCATTGTTTGATTCTGCCCGACTAGTCAGCAGTTAAATTTAATAGAAATTCTGTGATAGGACGCCGGTTGTACCGTGAAAAGAGGCTGCTATTGCATTGATCTTAAGTAAATTATCGACTTCAGGTGGTTTACATATAGGCTTTAATTTTATTTAGCAAATTAAAAATAAACATAGCAAGCACATACAAGATTATCCTTAAGAGTAAAGAATCAGTTACAGCGAGATCGGACAGAGCTGTGCGTAACTTCCTACGGACTACACAACGTCTAAGTAACAAATTACCATGAGATGGGCTGCATGCTCGATTGCTACTTCAATTTCATTAATGAAAATAATATCTATTGTCGTTTTGATGATGCTTTATGATTTATGTGTGTATTTTTCATATGGAACAGGAGTCTTTGAGATTTCAGCATTTCCTCCTAAGATTTCAGATCTCCCAATAGAGATGTGAGATGAGTTATTGTGCCACAAAACAAAGGTGATCGCCTCATATGTAAATAAGGTCTCAACTTCGCCTTTCCACTAAAACGCAAGGATAGCTGCACCCAAGATACGATTGTGGCGGTGAAGTCTCCACCTCATTAAGGTGAACTGGCGGGCTTACTTCAGCCTAAGGGAGTCCGGGGAGGGCGGGCGACGGGACTCGATGCAGTCCATGGCGTGCCACTCGTTGAGGCAGGAGCGGTCCGAGTCCACGCGGCGCTCGTAGTGCGCGCACCACGCATGCGACGCGCCGCCCGCGAAGTGGTTCAGCTCGCGCGCGCGCCCGCTCGCCCGGTGTAGCGTCTGCAACGCCGACCTGCAACCGATCATTTGTTTGCTAGCTTTTACAGCGTATATATTTAAAGTTAGAAGAACTATAGTTCGACCGGGGAGGTACCACCGTCGCCCTTATAATCCGCATTACTTGTGTTTCGGTTGAAGAGGTGCGCTTGCCGGCTACACTTTGAAGCGAAGCGACCATCTTAGTCGTCTGGAGTAGTAACGTGTCGACGTCTGAGCTCAGACAAGATTTCGGTCGTGTTTGTGGTTATACGTGGATATCTATCGGCTGCGACTACTTAACATCAGGTGGTATGCATGCTCGTTTGCTACTCTTCTCACATAAAAAGAAATTATAGATTCTAAAGTCATATGTTTCAAAGGAAACGATTATGCATCATTACATGATGTTAAGTAGTCGCTGCAGCTCACGGACATCCGCATACAACCTTAAACGGGACTGAAGTCAAATCTGAGTTTGAACTTGAACCTAGATGCGTTTGTACTTCTGATTACTAAGATGGTCGCCTCGCTTTTAGATGCAATCGACCACCGCACCTCCCCAATCGAAATACAAAAGTTTCTTCAGAAGGTAAAACGTATACGATTCGATCGACGAGGTATAATAAATTTACCATAACCTCAACTTCTGACTAAGGAACATGGCATGTTAGTAATAAGGATCTTGATATAATGACGTGTTTTTAAGTTGTTTTGTTAGTCTTTATACTACTGCGTTTAGTCATCAAACAACTACTTACTACATTGTGAGTGAATTAGCAAAACAAAAGTCAACTCAAATTTGTAAGTCATTCGATCGGCAAGCAGCACGGATGTTTGCTGATAAGCCACCGCGCTTAGTCATTGCATATATGCTAAGCATTTTTGTGACCAGTTTCTATCATATGTATATATTTTAAAGGTGGTAGAGCCGTTAGAGCTCGCCCGGGGCGACACCACCGCCACCCTCATAACCCGCCGTAAAGCGACATGTTCTTCATTTATTGTGTTTCGGTTGGAGAGGTGTGGTTGCTGGATACACATTGTTGACTATCTTAGTCCTCAAGAGTAGGAACGCATCCGCGTCCATCCTTAAATAGAACTTATGTTCTATTTGAGATTGGACGTG
>DWON01002504.1:0-20401 GCA_018251015.1 Phocides pigmalion okeechobee
GTTGCTTTACGGCGGGTTATGAGGGTGGCGGCGGTACCGCCCCGGGCGAGCTCTAACGGCTCTACCACCTTTTAAATAATGTTTCATTTTTACTATTATTCATTTTTATCATTATTCATACCTATGCAAAATCAGCGAAAACTATAACTTATTACGATTATAAATACTTATTTAAACGTGTTTTTATTTAGAAGTGAATTTATTTCTCAATATTCTGCTCCATCATCTATAATGTTAACGTCGCCATTTGTAAGGTAAAATACTCATCGAGACCAATTGAATGATCCTGAATACCATACTTATTCCATAAGTTATCGAGGTATTGGGTACCTACTCTACAACCGGAACATAACGGCATCAGGTTCAAGTTACCATAATATCGCAGTAAACTTGTCATAAATTGGATGTAATGGATATTTTACAACACTTTTATTCCGCTAGTTGGCGCCACTGAAAATTTGTAAAACAACTAAATTTAATAAAGTTAATTAAAATACGTTTTTTCAATTGTCGTTTTTTCGGTTTAGAATATTATTTTCTCCTTGGGCATCTCCATTTCTTTACCTTAGTTTTCAATGGCGCCATTTACTAAGAGCTTTGCTTAAAACATCCAATAAAGTGAATGTGAATTAAATTACCTTCTATTTTTAAAATGCTGCATTCAAATCGCTTCCCTCTTTGCTATAGCTTAGCTATATGCTACACACATCACAGATACATAGGCTTAAAAATTATAACCTCTTTCATAATTTACGGAGATTGATAGTATATAGCGAAAACTCCTCTATGATTACGTAGGAGTTATGTCAAAATTATTTTGATAATAATAATGTTTAGGAAATAAAATCATCAAACAGATAAAAAGACAGCAGTTCTAAATAATCAAAAGAACAGACCAAAATTTAGTTTATTACTTATGAAAATACATGAAGGAAATTTACTGATAATACGGTTAAATAGCAAAAGACTACAAGTGATATATTGCTAATATTGATCTAAAGAAAGTATTGTAAGCGGCGTGTCACAGCGGCTCTTCGCTCAGCGACGGATTACGCCGTCAGCCGGAGCCATAAATCTAGTGCGAGGTGTGACACTGAGCTCCATACTCACGCGCTAATTACTGTAAAAGCATTAGCAATAGATTACACGTACTATCTTAAAAGTCTGATCACTCTTATGTGAAGTTTTTTAGTAATATAGACAGGTGATAGGACTGTAGTTTAACCGATGATATACTACCACCACCCTTGTAACCCGCCGTGAAGCAATTCTTGCATTCCGGTTGAAGTGTTGCAGTTGCCAGGCATATTTAAAAGCGAAACGACCATCTTAGTAGCAGCAAGGAGTAGCAACATTCAGTTCTCTTTGATATTTTATGTGTATGGCCACAGAAAGCAGGTACTAGCTGAGTTCATGTCTTGTGCATGCTCGTTTTCTATTTTTCGTACGTATCGTAAAAGTAAAAGTTGCTAATATATCATAAGAATTTTAGCAGAGCAACATAATGTCATTAACTATTCGAAAGAGACTTTAAAAAGTATATAAATATAATAGAACGAGCTCCAAAAATAATGTATTTCGTCAAAATATACCTAAGTACAATACATCAGTATTCCATTGCAGAAGCACTTTATTTCTTAGAACATAAAATAACAACTCGTACTGCGTTGAGAAAATAAAGCAACGCGTAACAAAAGATTTATATGTCACCTCATTAAAATAACCTAGTATAAGTAGTTTAGAAAATAGAAATTAAATTAAGCAAATGCATTTATTAATAAAATGGGGATTTCCACACGGCTTGCAACGATTTATATTCATGCAGATAATAAAATAAAATAATGCCTGGCTGCTGCCTGCAGCGTAGACCACGCGAACAAAGTGGCTGTTATCAAGGCTAATTACCTTAAAAGCTCTTAGACAGCTACATGGATGGATAACCGCTGCATTACACAACAAACATATATCAAATTATTGTTTTATTTAATAAACTTCTGATTTAGATAGCCAAAGATTTTATACTTTAGATACCCAAAGATTTTAATCTATACCGATAACTATTCAATGTAACCATTTGGAACAGTATTTGACTAGGTACATACGAATATATATTATTATTTCCATCATTGTTATGCTTTGAACATGTTTAAATATTTGTGTTACCTAACAGATGAATAATTTTATATTGCATTTTACAATGCAATAAACGTAGTAAAAATTCGAAATCTATCTATGCAACACTTTATGAAATATTGTTACGGAGTCATGCACATTATTTTTTTTCATTTTAGTAATATATAGTAGTATATTTTAGTAATAAGAAATTCCAATCGAAATGAGGAATAAATTTAAATATTTGAAGTTAACTCATAGCTATGTTTGATAAAAATTGGTTGAGCCGTTCCAGAATTCTGATCTGTCACAAGTTCATGTACCTAGACAAATTTATTCATATATTGAATATTTATTACAAATTTGCCTGACATTTGAAATAAAATAAGATACACTAAACATTATACACTATATTTGCTTTATCCGGAAGAGCGGTGCCTTCTGACACAGACATATAATAGGCTTACTAGGACGGCACCTATCACTGCTTAGAAATAAAGAAATACATATAGAAATGTAAAGCATTATTTGTGTTATTTTGTAAAACCTATTGATAATTAAACAAAAATATTTTTGATTTTCGACTAAAGAACTCTGATCACACTGGAATAATATTAGAATCTGCGGAAAGGTCAGCGTGCAAAATATCCAACTCATAGACTAGTAACAGTAGACGTGTCGCGTTTAGGGTAATTTAATGACACTCAAAAACGTTGACCAAGGTTCGGTAATGAAGTACGATAAAAATAAAAGAACATCTATTCGATTAAATGAAGTTCGTGACTTTCAAAAAATAATCTTTGTTCATAGTATTTTTGAAGTTTGAACTTAAATGTTACAAAAGGCATTACAATATATCAACGACGTGTATAATGAAAAGGCCATGACAGCTTTATACAATTTATTGAATTAAAATATTATCAATAGCGTAACAGTTTGATTTACATCTATCACATTATATTTATATAAATAATAACCTAAAGAGAAATAAAATTATTAAATATATCATCGTCTTAAAAACGTTCTCAAATAAATTTCTATTTAATATTTATAAATTAATGGAGGCAATAAATAATTCAACACTAAATACTGAACAGGCAAAATCGTCAATGGAAGAATGTCATTAATGTTTTCCAATGGAAGAAGATTGTTAATGACCCTTCTTGTAGGCCCATTTTTTATGGTGGTCATGTCCACCTTTCTTGGCTTGGTCATGATGCTGGTGGTAATGTTCATCGTGACCACTGGCTTCTTTATGCCCTTTATGTTCGTGATGATGCCCACCTTTATCGTGATGCCCTTTCTCACCGTGTTCATGCTCATGATGGCCCCCTTTGTGATGACCTTTGTGGAAATGCCCGCCCTTCTTATGACCGTGTTCCTCGTGATAACCGCCGTGTTTCTCTTCGTGGCCTGAATCTCCCTCTTCGTCGAAAAAGTGTTTATCTTTCTTAAACTCGTCGATTTTGTGTATTTCGTGATGTCCTTTAGTCGAATGCCCTTTATTGTAATGGCCTTTCTCCGCGTATTTATGTCCTTTCTCACCTTTTTCGCCTTTATGCTGCTCATCATAATGGTTATCCTCATGGTGATGCTTGTTTTTGTGACCACTATGGTCATCGTATTCTCCCTTATGCACTTCCTTATCATGATGGCCTTTACTGCCTTCCTCGTGATGATGATGACCTTTGTATCCCTTGTGACCTTTTTCTCCGTGATCGTTGTGATGGTGTGCATGATGCTCCCGGCCACCTCCCTTTTTGAACTCGTGATTATGGCCATGTTCTTTTTTATGACCACTAGCTGCATGAACTTGGTCAGTTACATTGTTTTCCGGTTTAACCTCGATAGGTTCATTTTTCGGTTGAGGTAATCGTCGTGCATAAGCGAATGCTACAAAAGTAATTAATCCTAACGCAAAAACTGCCTTCATGTCAATAGCTCGCCTTGATATTACACTCCTTATGCAGCTTGAATATTTCCTTAAATTGACAAGATTATTGATAGTGCTGCAGTTTTATATAAAGAGTTGTGTAAGTTGTGACAAGCGACTCGTCGCGAGACAATCGTATCGGTTTGTTGCAATAAGCTCGCGTTCGTGTACTTTTACGCATATCCAACTTGTGGTTCAAAAATATTGAGTCCATTTAACAGTTGGCGACCCGCGTAGCGCAGCGACCACCGATCCGATACACAGAGTGCTCCTGGGCCGATCCTGAAGAAGGGCAACATCTACATAGTATAATAAATTTAGATTTTTGATGTTTCAGTTTCGTTTTTAGTATAGGTATTTATATTATGTGTCAATGCACCCACGATACAAGGAATGGTTATGTGGCGGTATAAAAAACAATTAAGTGTTAAATATATCATGTTCTGAAAATAAGTTTTTCTACTCATACCCATTTATAATTCGTTTTTTTTTCTTATTTTTTTTTACTTATTTATTGTTAGCTTTAGGTCTATCGTAACTTTTTTTGTTTTGATAATAATAAAAAAGATGGCAAGTTAAAAAACACATAAATAGGTATGACAATATATTAAGCGTCTTTATTCGTCTGTAAGGATGTCTGTATGGATGTAATACCCACGACACAGTAAATCCTATTGGAGGCTTATTTAATAGGTACCTATTTATTTATCTTGTATGCGAATGACAGCGATTAACCATCTCAAGCCCCAAACATACATCAACAACCATAAGCATTGTTTATCTGATTATATGTTTTATAAAAAAATAAGCTAAACGTAAGTCGATTCGACTTCTCGTTTTCCATATTTTATTCTTGTAACATATATGTACGTATATATGTATTAACAAAAATCTCAACTTTAGCGGGTTTATTAGGCTAACTGCTCTTCATAAAGTCTGATAAAGCAAAAGCAAAAAACTCCGTCAAAATACGTTTTCAAGAAAAACTCCCTTTTATTATTACTTTTTATTTATATAATTTTTGATCTATCATTATTATTTCGACCTTTGATAGACTTCTTTAGAAGATTTAATTTCATAGTAAGAAATTAATTTAGATGTATGTATAGTTAGATCTTACTACATATTTGTACTCAATGTTACGACCTTTTGAAGTGTTTGGTAAAATGTATTTACAATGTTGTCTCATTACTACAGATACCGTTCCAAAGAGGACAAAGTTGAGAAGTTCTTTTCTTTTCGATGACATTTTCAATCAGTCACGGCCCCATATAAATTGATTCAATATTTTTCAACATTAAGCCGCATACATAAACTGATGACATTTTTATGGGTATCATACAAACTAAAACACATTCTTATGGCTTACATTGTATATCTTAAAAATCAAATAGATACGTTTTTGATACAAATAAATATGTAAGTTATTGCTAAAGACAAAATAGGTATCGTAAAAAGTGATTCACCCATGTATCGATTTAATCCCTAGCGTTAAAACCTCCACGATATTAGTTGAGTTAGATTAGATTTACATTTAAATGTGGGAGAACTATAGTTCAATCTGGAAGGTACCATCACCACCGTCATAATCCGCCGTAAAGCATTACTTGTATTTCGGTTGGATGCCAGTTACACTTTGAAGCGAGGCTACCGTCTTAGTCCTCAGGAGTAGCAACATATCTACGTTCGAGCTCAGATAGGATTTCAGTTGTGTTTGTGCTTGCACGTGGATATCTATGGGATGCGAATACTTAACATGTGGTGGAGCATAAAGAAAAAAAGGTATCAAAACTGTTAAAAATAACCGTGCGTACGCAGACCATCTAATATTCAATAGTTACTGCAGCCCAAGGGTACCTAAGTAAAAACTTAAACTGGTCTAAATTCGAGCGTAGATGCATACGTAGACTATTGTGAGGCATAAGTTTGACACCTCGCTTGTAAGTATAGGTGGCTGGCAACCGCACCTCTACAGCCGAAACCTGTGGTACCTCCCCAGTCAAACTATAATTCTACAACCTTTATGTCATCACTAGTTTTTACATAGAAAAATAGTCATCAATTATGATTATTCACTAGGGGAAATGTTTATTGCCAAGAATTTCTTAATTAATTGCATAGTTAATATTATTGATAATGCTTTCAATACAATAAATAGGTACTGGTACATACATTTGTTAAACAGTATTGACAATTATCTTTATTTCACCATCTGTATAAGGTGTTGCGGTATTAGCGTATGGTAGGTATCTACTTAGGTACCTATTAAGAAACACTATCAATTTCAGTACAACGGTTTTTTTTTTAGGAAACGCTTGATTGCAACCACGACTAATTTGTTGCCCACCAAAATGTAGGCCAGTCTCGGGCACCGGTCTAGTTTCTCAACATTTTGAGTTACTTATCTCGTCGGGAAGCGTTGCCACCGAACCACGGCCAACTATTTTATGTAACTTTGTTGTCGAAACCAAACGTGCTGTGAAATTACTATGTTTGGTTCAACATTCAACTTCCAACAAAACAAACTTTTTGCTTAGATACAAAAGTAGCCACAAATATTTCCACACGCAACAATAAATGGATATAACGTAAATAACATATTTGGTTTCAGTTTTTTATTAACAAAATAACAGTCAACAATCATTAATATTTAAAACTAGTGTGTATTAATAAATCTTAATAAACAGACCCTGACAATGACTTAAATTACATACTTAAATCATTTGATTTGTACTATCACGGGTACAATTTAAAGCTTATTTGTGACCCTTCTTAAAGCCCCAGTGCTTGTGGTCTTCATGGCCTTCTTTCTTTCCATGGTCATGATGATGATGATGGTGATCATGATGGCCGCCTTCCTCATGGTGTCCCTTGTGGTCGTGATGATGTCCTCCCTTTTCGTGATGTCCCTTCTTACCATGTTCATGATGGTGGTGTCCTCCATGATGATGACCCTTGTGGAATTCACCGCCCTTCTTGTGTCCGTGTTCTTCGTGGTGTCCTCCGTGATGTTCATGATGACCACCATCATGGTGATGGTCGTGGAAATGTTTTTCCTTCTTAAACTCATCATGTTTGTGAACACCGTGATGGCCTTTAGTAGAGTGGCCCTTGTGATAATGTCCTTCTTCGTGATGTCCGTGTCCCTTATGACCTTTCTCGCCGTGATGATGTTCATGGTGATGTCCGTCATGGTGATGATGATGCTTCTTGTGGCCACCATGTTCATCGTGGTGTCCCTTATGACCTTCGTGATGATGATGTCCCTTTTTGCCATGCTCGTGGTGGTGGTGGCCCTTGTATCCCTTATGACCTTTCTCTCCATGATCATGATGATGATCTTCGTGGTGTTCATGACCCCCACCCTTATCCCACTTCCCACCGTGATGACTCGCAGCTACCTCCGAATCGGCATCCCGTTTGGTCCTCGACACCTCCCTGCAACTAACGTATGCGAACGCCGCAAGGACGACGCAACACAATAAGATTTTCCTCATATTTCGACCGGGTCGTTAACGCTAAAGCTGTTGACTGATAACTCTGCCAATACCAGCAAAGTTTTTATACTGATTAGTTCCTTTACTTGTTAGCTGTAGTACAGCAAAATTGTGTAAAGTACCAAGGTTGCAACTATGTCGCATAGATCAGCGGCTGCGTTGCGCAGCACCAAGATTCAATGTCTCAACCATGCCCAGTAGCCATTTTTATAATTATCTTACATTAAGGTGAAAAAATAACCACAATACAATATCCTCCATTAAGTACAATATATATTACGCAAGAATTTAGGGCAATATAAAGCTTGAATGTTTCTACTAACTGAAAGTCTTTCAATGAAAAGACTCTTCAAACTAAATATGAATTATTGTTATTTATGAAAACTTAAGAAAGTCATCAAGAACACCTAATTCAAGTATGTGTAGTTATATTGATAATGTTGATTAGTAAACACAATTAAATTGTAAAGGGGGGAGAACCATACTTCGACCGGGGAGGTACCACTGCCATCCCCATAATCCGCCATAAAGCATTTCTTGTGTTTCGGTTGAAGAGGTGTGGTTGCCGGCTAAACTATGAAACGAGGCGACCATCTTAGTCCTCGGAAGTAACAACGTATACGTTCGAGCTCAGATAGGATTCCAGTCATGTTTGTACGTTGTTGCACGTGGATGACTTTAGGTTGCGACTACTAACTAACATTAAGTGCTCTGCATGCTCATTTGCTACTCTTCTCACATAAAAAAACCACCATAAAATGCGTGTCAACCCCACTAAAGTTCTTTGGTACCTATTAAGCAGATTATTATTTATTGAACAGGATTTTACTCTTCCCGTATATATTACACGCAGTTGTTTTGCTCATTCTTGATCATGTCTTTAATAACTTTGTAACATATTCAATAGAAATAAAACCCAACCAAAGCTGGTGATAGATGTTTTGCATATAAATCTGAAAATTAAATTTAGATTTATTACCAACCCGTTAATGTCCCACTGCTGGGTGCGATTTTTTTCTAGAAATGAGAAAGGTTAGGTAATAGACCTCCAAGCTAGCAAAGTGCGATTTCATAAAACTTTGAGAACTTTATGTAAAACTCTTAGGCATGCAAGTTTCCTCAAGATATTTTATTCCTCGTTAAAACAAATGATAATTAATTTAACAAAAAAATCTGAATAAAAGTGTTCTAGCTTATAAAGAAGTTGGTGATATGAAGCCACTAAAAAAGCCGACTTGTAGGGCAGGGTCAAAAAGGCAGATATTTGTTTTAAACGAAATTTAAATAAATAAATGGAGAGTATGGTAATACATATAGTAAGACTACTTGAAAGATTATGTGCATAAATAATATTGTAATTTCACTTAATCATTTTATGCGTTAATTCTAAACCAACCCTTATTGAAAGTGCCTTATTCGAAGTTAATTACAGAGCCCGACATGCTCGTTTACCGCCTAATTACAAATTAAATTTATGTACTGAGAACGTAGGTAAGTACTTAAGTAAATTGGAATTTACTTCGATATTCATTATACTTAATATTATAGTACACAGAATTATAATAAGTACTTGCTTAGATGATATTACCGAGCACGTGTTTAACACATTCTAATCGTATATACAATACGTATTTATAAGAAGATTTATGTGAAGACAAATAAATATAGGTGTAGTATATAAAGTTTAGACATGTTGCTAATAGAGATTTGCTCCAGTACCTACCGAATATTCGGGTACGCTCTCGACCGGAGCGGATGGACCGGATATTCATCAAATATTTGTGCACTTTTTGAATGGACAAAACATCGAACATAGCCGATCAAGATTTGTTGTCCCTAAGTATTGTCACAAAACGCATTAAGTCTGTATTTATTATCTATATCACTATTTTCCCGCCAAAAGCCCTATAAAACGGCATCTATTCACTCATTTTCACTTCAATTAAAGATGATAGGCTGAAGTAATAAATATAGTTACTTGTTGAAATAAACGTATTTTATGTTAAAATATAATATTCATATACACATTTTTAATCATATGCGCGTTTTTTTTCATATCCGTCCAAATAGCGAACATTAATATGTAGCCGTATGGAGCGAATATAGAATACTTATAGACTGAACGAAAAAATATTCCGTATTGATGATAAATATAAATATAGTCATTAGGTAAGTAAGTAAGGACAGTAAGAGATTTTTTAAGTGACTAAATAGAAATTATGAGTTATGCTATGCACTCTAAAAACTCTTACAAAAATACTTTTCAAGTCGAAAACACATATAAAATAATTTAAAAACAATGGTCCATGTTGTTCAAGTTGATGACGCACCACCAATTTGTAACTCCAGCTGCCTAGTGTAGCGTCGACAATAAACTTCACCAACCGTATCGATACGACCCGTTGGAAACCGCAATCCGGTTAACGAATCACGTCGACAGATAATCCTGCTGTTACACACGGAACATTATCATTTTTTCTTCAATTGTTGTCTGTAAATTTGTAAAATGATAATTGCAACATGTCTATTATTAAACATCCATTGCTGGACACGGGTTTCCTCTCAAAATAACAAAGGTAAAGTACGTATGGCATAAAATATTAAATAATAAATAGACATTTGAGGCATGTACATAGGTAGGTTTCCTAACGGTAAACAATTATTTATTAAATCTCTATAAAAAATTCCTGAGATCAAATCTCCGGGTGCCTAAAATTAATATTCATACCACTAGTACCTAATAGGAAATTAAAGAGACTATGATATTGATTTAGTAATATAATAATAGCCTACTAAATAGGATACCTATGATCCCTTATTTCTTTTTATTTATGACTTTACTGTGAGATTATAATAATTACTAATAATCTTATTATTATTAGGGATACGTAGGAAATTTTGAAAGGAAGTACAATGACAGTAATATTTTTATCTTTCAATATATGTTCCTATTCATGGTTTCTCTAATCCAACTGTTCAATATACCTATTAGAATGATTTGTTTTATTTAGTTAATGTTACGTGTGTCACAAGTTTTTATGTGGTACATTTTATTTCGATTATAACATAAAGTTCGAAATAACATTATATTAATACATCAGTGTCAAAATAATGTAACCTACAGATTGCTTTAGCAAAACGTTGACAGAACGATAGTCTATTTTAACACTGACTATATATTTATATTATATTATTATTATATTAGATCGAGTCTTCGTTGCGGGACGCAACTAAACTGGACCTTATTTCTCTAGATCGAAGATGCGCCGACAATTCAATGAAATATTGTATTTTTTCTGTGTTACATCTATGAATGCACGTAATGTCTGCCCCACAAAGCACTTTTGTACAGACGTAATATAGTGCGACGCAGGGAAAATGTAATTTCTGCTAAAATTTAAAGATGTTTTATTGTACATGGTCTGCAGAATACCTTCTCCTACATAACTCAAAACTCACTATCTACTGTATACGGTATTTTCTATGAAACAGACGAAAGTATCGAGTCATGGAATCGGTGAACGAGTAGATGTAGAGTAGCCAAGATGGTGACTTCAAGTAGTATATTACCTTAAGTAAAATATACATCCAAAGTTCAGTGAGTCACAAGCCCCAATTACAAGTACAGTTTACATCACAACCTAGAAACAACGCCGAGAATAAATAAAACTACATGATTAGTTTTACTCGCTTTATTGATACAACCCTCAACAACAAATATCAGGAGTGCTACAAGATGCTAAATTATTATTTTCATTTGTATAACTATCAATTTAAAACTAAATATATTTTAATTCATATCTTTTTATATAAATCACAATACCAACTTTCAGTTGACAAAAATATTTAACTAAAGGAACATACTGCAACATATTGTTCGTATAAATACGTGTTTCACACCCTCAAGATGAGAATATCTAAAATCAATGGTTATGTAATTTCAAAAACAATATTGCATTTATAACATTTGTAATTCAGATTTTTAACATAATGACCAACATCATGGAATTTATCACCACAAGTGTTTGTATACACATTTTGTATGTTTGTAGAAACAGGGCGAATCTTTTTATAACAAAGTATGTTTTCATTTATAGCAAAACAAGAAGCGTAATGAAAAATTGACCTAATGACGAATGGACGTCTAGTAATATAAAAAAAAATCCGTCATAACATGTTATAATTTCTGCGTATACCCATATTTTTATCATAATTTGTTAGTAGCTCATGAAAGAATGTCTCATTTTGGGCCTGCTCGTTGTGCAATATTACAATAATTAGAAAAATAGGCTTTGAAGACGAACCCTAAAAATATGTTAACTGAATGTTTTCTATAACAATAATAATAATATAATGTTTAACTCAATGTTTGCAAATATTTGTTTCAGGAACCATTATTGTTTTTTTTTTAATATAACGACCACAAGGCAAGATCAAGGTAAATTACGTACTTTTGTTGTAGACGGAAAATGTTACATTATGCTGATCATGTTAAATAATGTGTAGTACAGTAAATCACGATATAAAAATCTTAATAAAAAACCCTTAACCAATAGCCGAACTGTCTATAGTATAAAGTATTTTGTTATAAAAAGTTCACACTGTATTTCCATTCAGATGTTTAGGTTTCTACTTTAAATACCAAGCGAAAATATGCACCACATTTTACAATGGCTGCTAGAAAATTAAGTAAAATTTAATGATGTAATGATTATTTTAAATTTAGTTCCGTGGGATGTTAACATACAATAACAAAATTGGAAAATATATTACTTACATACTTATTGCTTTTATACATCACTATCTTTTCCACCGCAATAATAAATCATAAATTTCAGTTTTCATGAAACACCAATTTATAAAGACAACAACAAAATCTGCAGTGCAGTATTTATCATAACAAAATACGATTACATTTATAAGTTACATTGTGGTAAATTGATCCTTACAAACTAATACAAATTAGTAACATGCCCAATTTTGCAATTATGCAACAATTAAAAAACAATTTTTTTTAGCAACCTCCATGCGTTTTCCTTATTTTCTTGTAATTAAAAATATCCATTTAAGAAATTTATATAATTTAACTAAATAAAATATCATATTAATACCAAAAGCCTCTGACAAAGGAATATATTGTTTGAATTTGATTGACGTTAATACATGGTTCAATATGTCGGCATAATTGTACCAGAGTTACTCCAGTAATTAAAGTTTTACAAAATTATGAGATATTATTGCAGAATACACAAAACGATTATTAAGTTACAAACTAAGTGTCGTAAAACTATTTTAAAACTGTTACATACTACCGTGTAAGAAAGGACATTGCATAAAATGTGCATATAGCTTAATTTTAAATTCACTTTATGTAACAAAAGCCGTTCATTCGTAAATACTCGTATCTGTCGGACACGGCACGAAGCGCCTACACACGTTCACCGCCAACAAGTTACAGCTGTCTCCGCGGATACTGACGCGCAACCCAAAAGCAAATGTGCAAGGATAGTGACCAAAACTTATGCTGTCAACATACTTATTGCACATATAAAATCAATAAAAAAAATCTTCGACAGATGCGACGCTAATCCGGTAACATTTTATAAATCACAATATTTGAAATTGGAAATCATGTTTCATTGTAAAACTTTCATAGTCAGTGAATTAAAAATATGTCTGTCTCCAAAATTTGACCGACGCCTAAAGCAATACACCTGTATCTAATTTCACGAACCAAACAAAAACTACTTTTTCTTTGATATAAGTACGTGACGTTTATTTCAAAATATAAAAAAATATATTTTAATTGTTATCTGAACAGTATTTCTAAACCTAGCTAAGCTACCTAATATTATACAAATCTAGTCTTTCACCTGGTTTTTAGGGCGCGTAATTTATGTATTGATATTCACAACAATTACATTTCAATACCAGCTCTTGTTGTATTGCAATTTTCGATTGGCAATTGGCGAACTTGTTTAGGCCCTCAAATAGCAAGCATGACGAAATTATTTAATAAACTATTCAGCCTAATTGAGATGGAAGCCGCGCTCGTTGGTCGCAGCCAGCAGCCTTTCGCGAAGCACTTCCTTGCAGGAATATTCGGGGAGCTTCAGATAATGCACGCACGTGTTCACAGAAGGATATGAACCGTCTCCTGCATCCACCTAGCAAATTTAAAAATAATATTTGTTCAATTTGGTACGTCAAATGAATGAGATGGAGTAATGGTAAAATAGTAGCAGTTTTAATACTTCAAATTTTAGTCGTTCACACATCACTTAACACTTTCTCTGCGATGTACAACTGTTTATTGCGCGGCGCAACGCGCATTCGGCTTGTACATACCTTTGTTGTACGTACAAATCTGTATGGATTACAGGCGAACACGAGTGCTGTATTTACGTCGGCGCTACAAGACTGCGAGCGGAAACAACGTCTGTGTATTCGTAAATGTTATATGGATGCTAAAAATACAATATGTGTGTGATTTCTGTCAAAGTGTTAACAAAAGGATGTGGGAAGTTTATGGCGTACATGTGTACAGTACCTTGCGCACGACGGTGAGGCGCGGGTGCAGGTTGGCGAGCCCGCCGGGCGGCAGGCTGCTGCAGCCCGTCGCGACCTGCAGGATCGCCTTGCGCTCGCGCCACGACATCTCCACCAGCACATCCACCAGCCGCAGGAACCCGGGACTGTCGAACATTATTTATTTCATTTGCAAACAGCACTTTACCACCATTTATTAGAACAATATTATTATATCCTTGGAAACTTGATATTTTGGAACACTCCGAAATTAGTCATGCTACATGCAATTTTTATGAAATTGAAAAAAATAATATTAAGAATTTTTTTTTCGACACAGATCGAGTTATGTATCTTGTACCCAATTTATTACTTTCTCGGAAGCCACCCGACTCATGCATTACTTTATTGAATGCACGAAAATTAAGTAAATAAATTTCAAAATCAAATACTACAGTTCGTATATTCCAATATATTAAATGGCGTATTGTAATTTAAAGGGTTAAAAGAAATAAAAACGTCAAACCTGTCGCGCGTGTATCCGAGCTTGGGCTCGGTGTACTGCAGCAGGTGGTCGCGCGTCCAGGCGGGCCCGCGCTCGCCGCACACGAGCAGGCGCAGCTCGGGCGGCGAGAAGGCGCGCAGGCGGCGCGGCGGGAACACGCACGCGAAGCCGCGCCGGAACGCGCCCGCCTGCCGCCGCACGCCCTCGCGCACCGCCCAGCGCGCGCCTGCCTCGGCGTACGCGCGCGCGTTGTGCGCGCCCACCTGCGTACGATGCCATATTTACCGTGCTTACGTCACTTTGTACAACATAACTCAATGAGATGGTAGGTATTACGATTTGGATTTCACCATGTTTATACACATTATAATATAACCATTAAATAAATGGTGAACACTAGCACGCACCTCTATATGTTCCCCGTTATCGCAGAGTGGCTGCACGGCGACAGAGGGCTCGGTGTGCGCCGCGATGTGCGTCATGGTGAGCGCCAGCTGCTCGAACGTGGCGCCCTCTACCGTGACGTCGCGTGCTCTCCTCTCTTTCGCCTCCGCCTCAAGCGTCGGATCACTCATTATAGCGTCGTATTCATCCGCTGCCTTCAATACACTCGCGAGGAACCTGCATTTACATTCATTTACATGTAATTTACTTAACGTTTTTTTATATATAATTATATATATACATTTACGTATATACATATTATATTATATTAGGACATACGAAAGTAATGATCCTTAACATGTTTCTCAAATATTTGGATATTTCTACAGTCTCTTACGTTAGGCGGAAGCGAGTTCCACAGTCTAACTGCGTGGATAGTGAAATAATGGGAGTAAATGGTAGATTTGCGAGAAGAAAATTTGAGGAGAGTTTTATATTCAAAGTTGTAAAACAATGTTAAAAATCTATTTTACCTATGCCTAATAGGATCTACTTCTTCCAAATGTTCAGGCGTAAGTTCCTCGCCGCACATTATACGTAAGAACGGCTCCGACAACGGAAGATCAACTAAACGACCATCTTGTAGTACCTGCGGATTTACATAAGAACATATATAAAAAATCACTAAATCATGAAAAAAATACCATTTTGCAATACAATATAATAGTATGACATTTACCTTAGCTAAGAATACCCCTAGGAACCAGAAATACTTGCAAACTTTATCACAGATAGAAGAGTCTTGTGGTAGCGGCGCCGGGAACAAACCTTCGGCGCGCGAAACGTAGTATCCGGGTGGCTTTTCTAAAAACAATAACAAGTCATTAAATTAATTACATATGTATATATCACTAAAATATCACAGCTACTCCGTAAATTTGTTTTATCAATTACACTACATACTTCCATATTTAATTTAGATATATAATCAACCAATGATTAAAACTATTAATTTAACTGCATGTGTATGAGATAAACTATATTCTATATAAATATAATAATTATAAATATAATAAGATAAGATAATGTGAGTGTACCGTCAGGCAAAGTAAGATGCATCGGCGCGTTGTCGTGCTCGTTGTCAGCGGAACGGTCGGCCGCGTGCTCGTGCTCGTGCGCGAGGTGCGGCGCGTCGTGCAGCCACATGTGCAGGTCGGCGCGCTGCAGCTCGGCCGCCACCAGCGCGTAGAACTCCAGCGTGGGGCCGAGCCCCGTGCCCTCTTCGCCCGCGAATTCCACCTCCAGTACCGACTTGCGACCCGCGTGCACACGCATCACCTGACACACATACAATTGTACGCCATGAAATGGAAACTCTCGCGTTCGAATTCATAGAAATGAAAATGTTTAAACGTCATTAAAGAAAAAATTAATTGAAATAAAGAACGTAAAAAACCAGACCAAGAAGCAATTATGCTGTTATATAAAATTTAGAAAATGAACTCAACAATAAAGTTGTGAAACAGACTAATTAGTATACCTGCATCGCAGATCGCAAGAGGTTAGGATGCCTCGGAATCCGCACACGTTCGTGACGCAACCTTCCCATACGGAACTCTGTCGCCTCCAGCTCCGCACGACGAGGTGAGACTGTATTACTAGCCCTATTAAAAAAAAGTATACTTATAACTTATAAATCAAGAAATAATGTACACATTTGTAATGTTCAAATCATTATATGTATATAATAAAATTTTAAGTATTTATTACTACCAAGCGACCTTTTTACTTTATTTTATCTCATTGTTTGTTACTGCATTACGCAGAAACAACTTGACCGTTTCGAAGGATTCTTGTGTTTACTTTTATTTTAATAAACCTTTGATAAGACTCTGATATATATTTTCTCTCGTCTTATAATGTTTTCTTTCATTAAAATTCACTAGGTAAAGTCATATTAATATTTGTATATTTATTACTAACCTTTGCCTATCCAAAGCACGATCTCGCTGCGCCTGCAACCACACGATAGTACGCGAAGTGCCAAAAGCAGTGCAAGCGAAGAACATCTGCCGGGTCTCCAGAGGAAACAAGAACGGACAAAAGTCGTTCAATTGCTGACACCTACAAAAAATGTATTTTTAAAGCATAACTAATTTTATCATCAAAGTTTATATATGAAATATATAAAATGCAATGATTTTACAATTGAATCCTTTGCTTTTATGCAGGTTAACAATATCGTCGTAATGAGGGTGATAAGATGCTGTTTTGAACAGAAACATGATTAACTAACAGTGCAGCGTAGTAAGTTACTAAGATACTATACAATACAATACAATACAACACGATACGGTAAAATTAAATAGTAGTAAAAATAAAAAAAAAAGGTTTTTATTAGCCCTCGTTGGATTGAAACCGGCGATCATTGAAAGCGAAGATTTGGGTAAAATTAGTCGCCAAGAAGAATTTAAATTTTGCTGTCGCATGGTGGCTGTCATTCAAACACTTTCAGTGTTTACCAGTGCGGCGTGGCGGCGGCGGCCAGCGCGAGCGGCTCCTGCAGCTGCTGGTGCAGCTTGTTGGTGAGCTTGGTGGAGTGGAAGGCGGCGGCGGGCAGCGCGGGCGCGGCCGCGCGCAGGCGCCGCAGCACGCGCACGCAGCACGTGGCCGCCGCGCCCTCCGCGCCCTCCGCGCCGCAGATGCCGCGCTCTGACACATACGATTACATACCTTTACTTAGCGCCTTCATCACTACCTATTGTACACTAACCGTCCCATATGACATAATTTGTTTTTTTTATGATATCATATTTTAATTAATTTAGTCATTGATCAGTTCCAAGTCAGCTTGATATTACAGAGCTCATAGTGAGACTAGCCTGTGCAAAACTTGAGATAGATTAAATCGGTAGTTTTTACTTTTATACAATATTAGGTATAAGGATTAAACCAAAACTGACTATACATACATATTATTTATACTTTTTATACAGCATTGCCAGTTAACTAAATAATTTGGCACCTCGGAAGCGAGCTGACACCACGCCAGAGTAAAACACAGCGTATTATTATTCTTAACTCTCCATGACTTTAAATTATTGTAACGGTTAAAAGTAAAGAATATTATTTAAGATAAAACAATTTTTAATTAACATGAACGTCTTGTGCGTGGTTTATTTTATTATTAGTAAAAATAATAAGGTAAATTTATTTATACATACTTTCTTGAGTATTAAAAAAAAACAATCACCTGGATCATTTGGTTCATCATCTTCACTGTCACTCGATGAAGCAAAAGTATCCATTCCTTCCACCTCCTTATATGTCAAGCTGTTAAAAATAACATTATTCATTTTACAATTACACAATTATTATTTGACTTAAAATCACAAAATAAAGCAAAGCATACTTACGTGTACATGGTGTCTCTATGCGTATCGTGAGGGGGGAGGCGTGAGTTAAGAGCGAGCACAGCCCTGTACATGGTCCAGGAGGGCCGCTCCAAGGGCAGCGACACTCCGCCGGAGCTGAGCACGAGGCGCAGCGCCGGCAGGCGGGTGTTCGTTGCATTGTTCGCATTCTCGGTCTGCTGCTGACGTTCGTTGCCACTACCCGTCGTCGACTCCTCCGTTTCTTCAATGTCGGATTCGTCATTCAAAGGTATGTCTAGATCTACACACAAAAGATAGTTACAAACCGGTTAGCTTTTTTGACATACTCCATAAATAAATTCACAATAAAAGTTACAATAATTACAACAGGTTAAACAGTGTTTTTCTTTGGTGGGCCCTATTGACCACACTATCCACGTGGAAAATGGATAATTGGCGTTAATATTGAAGTTATACTTCTAAAGTAATCATAACTCGTCTTGATCCACGAAGATCGACAAAGTGAAGCAACGCATTTTATGCACTAACAAGTTAAGCTTGAAACTGCGTGCCCGCGATGGGCAACCGGGACCCGTCACGGGGACCCGTGGCGGAGACCGAATTATTTTATTTACGCATGGAGGCAGGGCCCCGATGCTTGGGTGCGGGGCGCGCCTCTCCATGACGGATGCCCGCGCAGATCCCCGCGACGTAGCACTTTTGTATGCAACCGCGTGAGTGCCTAAATTGGGGCTAAATCGGTTGCCGATAACGGCAATATTGTGTTCTTCGCAGTAATCGCACGTAAACATCATAAAACTCCTTATATTTGTACAACTTTTTTACTGTATTTTACGAACTTTTGGCATTTATTTAACAGTTCCATTTTTTCGTCGATATTATATATACTGACCGACAGTTTGGTTGAGGTTGGTACGGCCCGGCCTCGGGTCGAACGCCGGGATGAGTGCGGAGAACTGTCTCTTGAGTACGAAGTCATCGTCCCAAGGCTTGCGGGCGCGGCCGCCGCCGCCGCCGCCGCTGCTCACGCGCACCGCTTCTAAAGCCTCCTCTTCCATCAACGATAGTAAATTGCGTGACACCTGAATAATGACAATAGTACGCGTATTATAATTTGCAACTCTGTATGGTACAAATGACTGTGCAACATTCGACTATTACAACAAAAATAGTTTTGTTCATTTTAACATTGTAACCATTGTTGAACAAAACCTCAATGAAGTATGTGCATTATGTTGCATGATGATTCATTATACAGTATTTCTTATTGAATTATTTGATGACTCCCTTTTTATGGTAACATTTTTCTTTATAACCGAGACTATAGTCTCATGAATTGATTTTGACTTGAATGAATTTGCGAGTACAGGTAGTAATTAAATAATTGAATAACTGCCAAAGATGTCTCATGACACTCACCACTTCCTGATATGTTGGTTCGTTCTCCTTATCACTATCCATAGCTTCATCGCCTTCATCGTCATCCTCCAACTCCGTGAGCAATGCCGGCGCGCGGCACGACTCCAAAAAATCTTCCAATGATACCTATTTTACAGAAGAATAAATAACTCTTTTATTTTCACTGAAAAAATTACATATTGAAATATATCCAACCAAAATAAAGACGTAAACCGTTTCAAAATTGGCTAATATTACGATACGATATAATTACGGTATTTGGACGTTGCAAATATACTCAGCCAAATCACTGCTGGTAATTGTCAGCAGATGACGGTGGTGAGTTTCTGACACCCAAAATAGCTGTCTCGTGTGGTCTCTGTATTTCTAAGTATCAATGACATATTTGATTTGATTTTACAAAATAAAACGTGTATTATAAAATACAATGCACTGAGTTGCAATAACGTTAACATCAACATGTTCCACAACACTAACTTTAAGATTAATAAGTTCCTATGTTAATTAAAGAAACCTAACCATAGTTAAACCACGGTTGCTGGATTTCAACGGCTGAATTGACGAATCAATTCATCTGATATCATTTCCGGTTCATCTCTAAATATTATAAAACAAAGTCCCCCGTCGC
>DWON01002505.1:0-20378 GCA_018251015.1 Phocides pigmalion okeechobee
ACCACACCTCCCCAACCGAAACACAATACATGAAGAACATGTTGCTTTACGGCGGGTTATGAGGGTGGCGTTGGTGCTGCCCCGGGCGAACTCTAATAGCTCTACCACCTTTAAAACCTTTGTTACTTTCTCAATATAAAAAGGCAGAAAAAATGTGCATGATCTCAGAATTAACCGAATGGTTCTGCCACCACTATTTTTATTTGTGATCGACGACATGTGGAGCTCTTGAATGTATTTGTTTAACATCTGGTCTGTAAGTCTATATACTGTTACTTATAAAGTACATGGCGATCGCAAAACTAAGCTGACAAACAGAGCAAATGGTGTCCCGAGGGACCATATCCTCGCGCCAAGTAGATCAAATCTTATTTATTTGTCCATATAATATGTATAGATACCCACCGAATCTGACCATACTTCAAATCCCACTTGACTTAAAGTTTAGGTAAACTTCAGTTTCGGTAAAGAGGAATAGTTTATTTGAGACATACTGAATAATGAGTAATGAGTATATAGATCCATTATTTCTTCGGGAAGTTGATAGAACTCATGTAATTCGGATGCTCTAACACGAGTACCTCAGTTTTAGTAAAACCTATTTTTAGTTTTTAGAATTATGTATTTATTGTTTATATCATATTATATCTGCATCCAACATACAGAGACATAAAGTCTGTACTTTACGTCCCTGTATTCAAATCGGATGGAGAAGGAAAAAGTCCGCGCGGCGGTCGAATTCCGGTAGTGTGATTATAGTGTATAGGTAACATTTTACATGTAACGCAGACTCTTATGGAATATTCTAAGTATTTTTATTTGAAAGCAACCTCAACACCGATAGGTATCGGCCAGCTAATGTTAGCAGTCGATCTCAAGACTCGACTGTAAAATTCTTAAGTGATTGTTTTGATCTATTCACAGTTGATTACTGGTGACTACGAGCAGTGACCACTTATCTATACAATATGTAAAATTATAGTCAATTTATTTGTGTTTGTATAATTTTATTTCAGTCCTTTTAACAAATTTACGTTTATACCAACGCCTAATTTTAAATACGTTAAAATCGAGCACGAATAAGAAAAAACCAAAACCTTGGAGTTTAACTAGGTACGTATTTTTTACATTATATTATTTTATTTCATTTAATAGTGTTGGTAATAAAAAAATTATTAATAACTGTTAATTAATTTTCTTTAACAAAAAAATTTCAACTCGATGCTAAAAAAACCTAAACATTTCAACAAGTTTGATTGGCTTCTATTGAAATGCGCATAATTCAGTAAATAAAAAAAATCATACTACATTCCATTTGACTACATTTTAAAAATCGTTCAATGTTGAACATAGCGATGGACACAGACAAAGTCATTCACTTGTAACGAACAAAATAAAATGTTATTAATAAATGTGTTTTTTATTTTAATCATTCTGATGAATACAATAATGAGTATCTGAATCGTTGAATAAACCATAGTCATTAAATAGTAAAATGCGGTCGTCTTACTAAAGAAGGATTATTAGTACGTCGGTACTCATGTTTAGTTCAAATGTTAATGTACGTGTAACCGTGGGCCCTATGGGAAAACACAGCAAACAGTCGGCTAACACTATTTAATTTTACACCCTTATAGAATGAATTTCCAGTGACGGAGATGTGTCCGTATTAAAATAGAAGCAAAAATATAAAATTCCCTACTGATGCCTTTAATAAGTTTCACTCTCCATTTCACCTCCTAAAGGAAATTATTGAAAAAACTTCTTTTATGCATTTCTATTTACTTTCATGTGCCTTTATCAAGAAATTCAGCGTAAAAAGTTTCGCTTCCAAACCTTAAATATTTAGTATTTATACTACTATACTATACTATTAGACCTAACATGGTATTAAACTGTTAGCTACACTTAAAAATTGTTAGTGACACTATTATTTTATTAATTATTAAAAGACGTTCCTTTTATAAATCGTGCTATTACAAAAGCTAATTGAAAAGTCCTATATGTAAATCTGAATCGAACTATATATTATGGTTAAACCTTCCAGACAAAAAAAAATTAAGAAGAGAGCAAGTAAAGAGTCGAGATTATTTGAAAGTGTAACTAAAACACTATAGTCTGCTGTACAAACTATTATAAGAACTGAGTATACAAAGTTACATACACTAATAATCATTATTAAAGTTTCGAACAAGTCTATAACTAAACAACATATAGACTAAAATGCGTACAGAAAGGAAATAGTATTGCTAAAGTTTCTAACTGCCACATCCGAGTCTCCTGTCACCAAACTCCAGAGCCGCTCCTTATGCCATAGTCTTTATTTATAAAAGATACATAGATTTGTAATAGAAGTCTGAACATAGAAAAAATAATACGATAACGGAAAATCAATACTTATATCGTTAACTTCAGTAATATCTCAATTGACATATTCGTGCTGTTTGTCATTAAGAAGTTTCGTTGTGTTCCTTTATATACAATTTCCAGTACACTTAGATATCTTTCTCGTCCGGTATTATCATAAACCAAGTAATATTTCCATCTCTATATATTTCCTAACCACCTAGTAGCTATATCTACTAAACTTGAGGCAAACACATGTATTATTTGGAAGGTGGAAGAACTATAGGTCGACCGGGGAAATACCACAGCCGCCCTCATAATCCGTCGTAAAGCATTACTTGTGTTCGGTTGGAGAGGGACGGTTACTGGCTACACTTTGAAGCGAGGCAACAATCTTAGTCCTCAGGAGTAGCAAGATATCTACGTTAGAGCTCAGATAGGATTTCGGTCGTGTTCGTGGTTGTACGTGGATGTCTATGGGCTGCAACTACTTAACATCAGGTAGTTTGCATGTTCGTTTGCTGGTCTTCTCACAAAAAATATATATATGTCGGAATAAGGTGGTCGATTAGAATGGGTATCTTCATCTTCAGACATTTTTTGAAGGCGAAATGTGGGTATACGGGCAATTAACAAAGAAATGAAAGTCACCCAACCGATTTATTATTCACAAATCACTATTTTAAAGAACGATTATAACAACGAGACGTAAGACAGTTTCTGGACGTGTTGTTCGCACAGCGGCTTGCCGTTCAGTAAGCGACTCCGCCGCGCACAGCTCCACCTAGACTCTGTCGTAGCGCCATCTTGCCCCGATAACGCTTGCGGCTCGTTTATCAATGCAGCTCCTGTACTATTGACCTCTCCGACATATATATTAACATATACATGTGAACACATGTGTATAACTATATGTATGCATGAATTGAGAACCTAGTACCCTGAACCAGATGCTATGTTGTATTTTAACTGTATAGTAGTTATAAACTTGTTTAAAACTAGACACATTTTTATAGGTTTTATAGAAATCTCTCAGGCATGTTGGTCTCCCTGTTATAGACGATTCAACTCAGACTACTAATGTAAGATCTTAAATTTTTGTAATAGGCAAATTAATAATAATTCAGTGAAATAATTCATCAAACAACCTCACAAAACTGTTTTTGACTTTACAGCTCAAGACATAATGATATTTTGACGATGGGGAAAATAAAAAATGACGCTAAAATTCCATATCAAAACCTATTCAACGCTGACTAATAGGTGAACGTCGTGGAACAGAGGAGTCGAAAGTGGAAAAATACGCGGCAGCTGTTTCAATGAAAAATAACATGTCATTAATCATAACGAGGAAAGAAAAGAGCGACAGGGCAGCTCGACAAATGCCTTCCTGCGGAGATCGTGACGTCATGTTTGCATTTGTACGTGCCGTTGGTTACCAGTTCCTCGGACTAGCTGACCGCGTTGTATTTATTTTGTTTTTGTGACCACACTTGTTATTGCTGAATATCTAGCCACCATATTGCTATCATAAGCATTGTTTCTATTGCATACAATGAATTTTATGTTACAAAGTTTTTATTTAAAATAAAATTTCATTCTTTTCATTTTATAGGGTGAATGGATTCAGCAGAAAGATTTCTAAAGAAAAGATAAACAATCATATATTACTACATTCTTGTAGTTGTTGTTTGACAAATTTGATTATATAACGCCATTACGATTTGATGTAATGATTCATGCTAAAATAATTTCATTGATGTTAACAAACAGCCTAACAGAAATCATGACCAAATGTAGAAAATACTTACATCATGAACCTAATCCCATTCGTAGCTTGGTTCATCACCAAATGTTAAATAAAGTGCTTTTTTGGCATCACATCTATTTTATATTACTTTTATTACTATTTGTATTTAACTTATATACCAGTATTTACAATTGCCAAGGCTAACTGTAGTTGAAGAAATATTTTCTGTGATGTCTGAAACACAAACAACCTTCTTACACGCTCAACTCCTAAATACTTAAGTACTCACTCATGAATTAATAAACGATGACCCCTGGACCTACTTAGTTTAACATTCACAGAATATTAAAGTTACGGTTCAGAAAATAAAATTATTTCTATCGTATTCAGTCATTAGGGTTGTAAGACAATAGAGATTATGATTAAAACGATAAGATTAGGGAAAATCCTTTTTTGTGTTTTATCTTCAATGTAAATCAGCGAAGCGAGAGCAAATCCGGTGGAACGCGAGCTGAATGTTGCTCAACTGTACATAATGTACAAGACTTACAAGACGCGGAATATCTTACTGAAGCCAATGTTTAACATATAAATTGCTATCAATTTTTTAGGTTTATATTCGCGGAGTTGTTCGCTTGAGATAAGTCGTAGAGACGCACCTGCGTGAGTTTATTTAACATCGACGCAATATCATTCCATTACAGAGTACGGACTTCTTATCGAATAGAATACTTTTAGTCATTACGCGGTATAAATACTTAGTGGTAGACTTTAGATATATTTGAGAAAGTTAAAAAACTTACATACATGTTTGTGTCCTTTCTCCCACAAAAGTACGTGACTCAGATTTTACATCCAACGTAGAAGGCCATAATTTATATAAATAGACTATTACTCACACTTATGCTGCTGTTTTTATTGTATCGGTACAAAGTTCAGATCCACGCGAATGTGAAAAAATGACTGATTTGTTGTATTTTATTAAATATATTTTGGCAAGAAGAACTTCCTGTGTACACCTGTTTTCTGATTTGAACAGTGTGGCTTGTAGTCATAATTCGATAATTATTATATAAATGTTCAAAATATGACTTGGCTTGTTAATATACTTCTCTTATGGAAAGATGTAGATTCTTTTTATCGATTTTCATATATCTTGTGCTCATTATGCTTTGTTAATGCTAATTATCTTTCAAATGAAGATTAATTGCCTTTTTGTAAAGTCACATTAATTTGGGACTTTGCTTGTGAAATAAAGATACTTGTTGTTAACTGTATAGCAACACATAATTTAAAAATATTGTCTAAAAAGTCTATTGTTTCTTATTCGAATTAGACTTATTTTTGGTCAATGCATAACAAGACATAACAAGGCAATCTGTTTACAAAATTTAAAGTACATTAAATCAGTTGTTTTCGCATGAAAGAAACGCACAATTTTATATATCTGAAAAAATATTCATAGTTAACCTACTAACATATAGACCCCGACATAAATAAATGATTGTATTGTAACAACTGCAATATGAATTATTTATTACTTCTTTTGAAGATAAAATATAGAAGATAATAGAACTACCATTCAAATAGGCTCTCAACGATCATAATTACATAGTGTAATAATATAACAAGGAAGCGCAGTTTTGCCGCACAGTTTCCGAGCGACCCTCCGTATTACCACCGCAGGTCAGTCCTTAATGGACATAATAATTACGAAGGTATCCACATCTGTAGTTATACGGCGCACCAAAAATATTTAACTTAAGTGGGTCCATTTCGACGAACAAAATGACCGCCTCCAGGGACAGATCGCTTTTGATGACGCATTTAAATGGATAACAATTAAATTTTGGTTAATGTAAGTGCTTTTTTTCTGTGACATTTTAATATCATATCTTTAATGTTAGAAGACTTTATTGACACCGTTGTACCGTCCAAAAATATAAAAGTATCAATAGTAGGGATTTTGATGTGATTAATCTTGCAAAGGAATATACAAGAAACCTCAAATTAAATAGCCAATGCCGTCCAATAACTCTAGTAATCAACTTCATACAGAACAGAATCTCCCTAAATTCGATGCGTTACCACTTCTAAGGACTAAGATAGCATATGGAAATATATAATGGAAAACCTTTTAATTAATTATTATTTATATATAAATATTAAATAATCCCTTCATAGTGAAATTGATGAAATCTATACTATATGGAACAAAACATCACAGGGCTGACTTAAATTAAAATGCATGGTTATGATTAAAGACTAAGACAAGACGTTTAATCTCATATCATAGAATAGTAAGCGAAATATATATTTTCCTAGTCTGTTTTAACGCAACAGATCACTAGTTTTACTGCAGAAATAGAAAAAAGTGGTACCAACATAGCAGAGCTTACACAGGAAGTTATTCCACCAGTGAATCGAATCGAAAAGCCGTTTCAAACGCATAGCCCACACATACAAGCAAGTGTTGTTTGTTTCGTCTGTTCGAGTGTTGCGTCGCTTTGGACGCAAAGCGGCGTGCATTTACACCGACTTACCTCAAAAAGCACGTCTTCTGGCGTTTCGTGAGTTATTTTCCGTCTTCGCCGCAACGAATAAACTTCATTCGGATTAGGTTTTTCAGCAATGTTGCCCGCACTTTATAATATTTTCTCGAAAATGTCATTTTAAAATTTGATGTGTGTGGACCGAATGTTCTAATTCATTTTGTTATCCTTACATGGCTTACTAAAGCGTAACCAAAAGCCAAAGAAAAGATTATAACAGATTCATTTATTTCAGCGACCCTTTTTTCTATTTAGTATACAAATTCATCGATTTCTTTATGTATGTTATATTCCATGTATGTTTTAATATGTTAAGAATTTACTCTATTCATATGAATTATAGAAATATGCCAGCACAGCGCTCGCTGGGGGAAAAAGCCCGAAACACAATTCACCACACTGTTATAATGACGAAATATTAGAAATATTTAAGAAACATGAGCTTATAGTCAGATAACATATTTCCTCAATACAAAAAGAATCGGGTTACTAGCATATAAACGAGCGGAGACAAAGACGTTGTATTTTATACGTATGTAGGAATTAGAAATCTATAGGGTTACTTCGTCTCTGTATTTTCGTGTTGAAAACGTGTTTCCGTACACCATCAATCTTTTTCTTGTTTGCCGTAGCTCTACTCGTAACCCAACGTAACTAGGACTACTCGTAACTACGAGAGCTACGGCAGATTACAAACTTCTTTGTTAACCTTTTAAACGAAATGTTTGCCATGTATACGATATCTAGTTAAATATTTTTCTATTATTGTATAATAATTTTCTATTCTCTTATAAGTACAATTTAAGTTTTGTTTAAATAATTATTATTGATACTTTTTTTAAATAACTATAGAGGTATTTAAAAAAAGTATCACTTTTTCATTTGTAAATATAATGATATAAATTTAAATTATTTCGATCATAATTTTTTTATTAATAATTAGAATAATAAAAAACATAAATATTAAGGTAAAAAAACGTATCTATCTAGTTAAATATAATTTACTCGACTTTTCATGGTAATACTTGATTATTATCTCAATTGGTTTTTATTTAAAGCATAAAACAATGGCTAGAAATTGTTATCAAATTCATTAACAGTGAAAAAGTATGGTCAACGACGTAAAACTACTGTTAGAGCTCAATCACGCACGTACGCACTCAAAGGCAATAATAATTATAGACTGCCACGTGTGCGCATTGCCCGCGCCGTACTACTCATGCACGGCGGTACTTGGCGTCTACGCCATACGTAGGTATGTATAAGGAGTAGTCCCTTACACTACGATTTAAAATTCATCTGATTCTGAAAGGAAGCCATGCTAACATATAATAACTTTGTGAATAACTACCTCTTAACAATGGTTTGAATTGGAGATATGCCAGTAAAATTACATCAGAATATTGAGATACTATTAGTCATGGAACCTATTACTGTCATTTGTTATCTATAAGTCAATTTTAAAAAAGCCATTATTTTTTTTACAATAAATTTATAAAATATGTATCTTATTTTCATATAGATGAAGAACGCAATTGACGTTTTATTTCCCAAGAATACGATGATAAGTAGCAAAATTATTCATATAACCTTCCTTTTATTCATTTTATAATGAGAATATAACGTGGGAGTTTGCGGAACGTTTTTCGGTGCTAAGCTCTATATCTGCAGCGAGTAATTAACTTCAGCACTGCTAAGATGAAGCTATCCAATTTCATAATCCCACACATAGATAGACTACTTGCATGTACACATACTCATAACATTTGTAGCTCTACGAAATACATTATTATTCTAGTGATGTTCGCACAAACGGTCCAAATAGATGAAATAAGTTTGATGACCAGAACGGACGCAATGCCGTACGTTGATATGATAAGTTTTATTGTTCCTATACTGTTTTTGGAAAGCAACAAGCTTTTATTATGAAATCTGTGTTATATATAACGTTTCATTGGTGATATATAGGTAGGTAAATATATAATAAACTCCCAAAATTTCCCTTTTTTTAAGCACTCTATGTTAGTCATAAGGAGTAATTAATAAACCATATGTGATCAAATTCAACGTGAATGATAACATCACATTTTTCTTATTATAATACATGTTATAACAAAGCGTTATGCGGTTTGCCTTCACGAATGCAAGACAACAGACGCTTTACAGATAAAATTGATAAAACAAATCTGATATGTGACTTCTTACCAGAAAATAACACCATTGAAACTACTTTAAACAAAACAAGGGTGGGCTCTAGTTTACAAGATCATCCGATTACCGAAACATCAAAGTAGAGTACAATCGGCATTAGTAGCATCACCACGTACAAAACATTAATATTGCAAACCGTTCCCAAACTTTACAATATACTGTTCCCCAGTCGAATACGTCACAAAATCTAAATATTCATGCACTATTATATTATACACCTAATAGAGAAATTATGAGGATTTTGATCATCATAATAAAATAAATGAATGATATACTTATTTTAATTTACTTAATTTATTCATTGGCATTTCCACGTTTTAACAGTGTCTGTTATCGAGAGAGTAATAAGACACATTTACGTGTATACTAATTCCAAGTTAGTCCTCATGGGTGGTAATCCATCTGTTGATGTTGATTATAGACGTCAATGACTGGCCACTTAACGTCAATTGGTCTACACACTTAACATACTTACCTCTAAACGCATTTGAACGATGTTTGAAGCATCACTCATACACGTATTATAAACGTCATACACATGTAGGTTCAAATATTTTTTAAATCTTTTTTTTCAAGTGTTTGAAGTAACAAATGAGTATACAGTTGATTTTATAGTAACGTGGTACTGACGTCCATAGAGATCTGTAACCAGTATCATATCTCATATTTAAACAAGAAGAGAGAAGTTCTACAAAGAAACAAGTTGGGTGCTTCATATGTAAAAGCTGGTAACACTTTTCTACTGAAACAAAAATATCTGAGGGTTGCTGTGATTAATATCATTTCAGTCAAATCATCCAGATTCCACCACATTATATGTGGTAACTAATAATAATTATTTTGCTTTCTACACTCACAGTATCTCGCTAGGATTCTCTTTATTATGGCTGTCATAAACCCATAAAAGACCAGTACGCAAAACACCCATACCCAAAATAGGAATCTGACGATGTCTGTCTGAGCTGGCTTCCTTGACAGGAATTATACGCAGAACCCTTCACATATTAGACCAGTATAATCTAATATGTAATATTATGAATAAAATAAATTGCTCATCTAGCCAAACCATATTGGATAAGCTTAACCGCAGGATAGACAGGCTAAACTTTACAGCGCGTTACATAAACAGACAGCCGCCCATCACCTCCACCTCTTCGTCAATAATTGGTTAAGTAAACGTTTACCAAATCTGCCTTCGAATGCTTATTCAGCTTTCATTGGGAAATTAGGCCGACGATACCAGTCGTCCCTCGAGAGTTGAGCAAATAAATACTACGGTCCTGAGGCAAACTCTGCCGTAATTGCAAGTTACACTCCTACCTAACTGTAGAGGCGGATTTTAATTTGAAATGTATTTAAAACTTTCAATCTGAACTAAAGTTTGCATTCGACATTAATGCGAGCTAAATACTAACACCTTTTTGCTATTGGGAGGTATGTGTTGTAGAATATATCATAGAGTATATAATTGTTACAATTATGTCGTAATTATAGTGAAAGAAAAAACTAAAACAAATACATTGACAGTCTAATAGCCCTATGATGGTTCTGGCTACTTGCACAGCGAGTCTGTGTTAGTTATAATTCATGCTCGTTTATTTTTTTATATATATTACCAATAAGTAATAAAAATAAATATAAATCAGAAACAAGAAAGTATTTTTTTCTATTCTCTAAATAATGTAAAACCAAGTTACTCATTGTCGCTATTTCTTCGCTAAATTCTTCTAAGCAACGCCACGAATTTTGATACGATATTCGCTCATTTAAAAAGCGATAAAAAGGTGTGTATTTTTTATAATTTTAAGACAAATTTGTAAAAAAAATGGCTGTCTATGACGGTAATTTGTCAAAAATAAATTATTTATTTAACAGACTACGCAAAACGAGACTGAAGACGAGGATACGGGCGGGTGGTATGGCGCGATGGGCGGGTTTTTAAATGCGGGTAATATCGCGAGGCGCAATGAGTAAAAAAGTAAAATACTTCATTTGTAAAGTACCAAAGTAATAACATAATTGTTATTAAGTAAAAGATTTTATAAACTTCAGTTTAAAACACTGCGCAACAACCTTGTAGCCCTTTCCGCAAAAATCCTTAATTACTTGTCGCCAGGATAATTCTAAAACACATTCTGTGAAACAAGTTGGAAATTTGCCTTCCGTTTTGGTAAATTTTCATTTGTGTAGAGAAAGGGAGCTTACGGAATTGGTACATTATTTTGAAGAGTTAACTTTTGGAGGTTTTGTAGGTAAAAGTGTAGCGTGCCTTCTTAAAAATTAGGTTAACAACGCCGCCCTTAAAGTATTTTTATGTTACAAAAAGCAAATGCGTAGGCAACCTAATTTTAAGTAATGCTGTAACTTGTACGTTACTACTAGCGGTAATAAATTCCCACTAGTAGTAACGTTTTTCTTAGGAAAGTCGCGTTTCTGGTAAGTGTCAATGTAATAAGCACGAAAGTGTTACTTTCTTTCTAGATATGTTTCTACAATCTTGTCTTTTATTGGTTTTAAAGCCTATATGAAGTGAAATTGACTACTATGACTACTATACGTGTAACTGTATTAATGAGTGGCACTCACCCATCCCACTTACGATCTACTCGACGTTGCTTAACTTTGTCTATCGTTTACGATCTACTTAATCAGAAAAACTACCATTCACCAAATACAATATTACATCTTTCTAATATTATATTATACAAACAGGCATTCAAACAGCCTTGTGATCTTTCTAATGTATCGCGCTTAATGAACTGTGGACGGAGGCAATGCACGTATGTAAGCGACTATTAAGTGGATGTTGGGTAATTAAGTAGGTATCAATCAAATTAATACTTGATTATGTAATTAGAAGCCTCTCTTAACTATAATATAGACGAGAATTTCATTATTAGGAGACTGTTAACAATTATACTGAACGTACCAATAGCATTAAATAAATAATGACTGATACTGAATAATCAAATGAAATTGCAAAAAATGTATAATCCATGAAAATATAATTGTTAATTTTAAATAGCAGGTCACGTCTACTTGATTATAGTTATAAACGTGTCGCTACATTTCAATTCCCCTTTTTTAATATATAGGACTTACTATATATTTGATACTGAAAGCTAGTTATGACATTGGAATTAAGTCAATTATTTTTAAAAGCCGTTTTTCTGTCTTTTACTTTAGATTATCTTACATCGTCAGACGTAAACTTGCCAATAATAAACTAGATAAAATTCTGGCGTCTCACTCGAGTTGTGCAGGGTTGGATTTTCTGGCACATACCTTTATTTTTCCGGCTTTAACGATGAAAGAAAACATTATAAGGAAAAACATGAAGTATTTCAGAATTCTCCATAAAGATCCAAATACTGTGAAGTGCACCAATCCGCACGTGACCAGCATAGAAGACAATGACCTAATCCTTAGTATTCCAAAGAGAAGAATCATTAGCATGAGTATGGGACAGTCATTAATAGGTCAATGATAATGGCGATAATGATGCTCTTTTATAATTGTTACACGCAAAAACTCAAAATTACGAACGCAGGAAGTCGTTTTTTTCCCTTGAAGATAATATCACATGCCCGTTGAAAAAAGGAAAAGATCTCTGCCTAGACCTGTACTTACAATGGCTTTGATGGCGCGTTACAACTGCTGGCACGGTTGAGGTAATTAGAAACGGTCTCGTGAACACCTACCTCATAAGGAAAAGGTAGTATTCTGTGCCCCGACTTTCTGTTTTTTTTCCTCGACATTTCAGATTTTTTATACACAGCAATTATCTTTCTAAATTCGTGGTTTTGGTAAAAATAGCATCGTATCGATGTTTATTTTATAGCAACGATGTATAACGACTATATTTTAATTTGAACTGTGCGGTAAGTCATAGATATTAGTATAAGACAATTTAGCCTTCGAAAGCAGTACCTAACAAACATAATAATTGGGACGATTACAGATCTCCATAAGCCACTTTTAAAATACTTAACATCCTGTATATATATTGTAGGCTGATTTATTGCTTCTACTACAAAATAAATCTTGAAATAATCAATAAGGAAATAAACATGAATTCATATTAGTTGTCATCAAATAATCGGTGTATCCACTATATCCCTGTAATACTTTTTCTGATTTGTGTATATATTAATTATTAAAATAATATTAATGACATTGGTAATCACAATTGGCGACCGGATTTAATTAAAATAAACGATTTATTTATCTACTTGCGTAATTATCATTTAGTTTTTAATTAATTATGAAAGATTTGGAGGTTTAACTATAATCTCTTGTAAAAAGGTTTATTTTAAACGTACTTTGAAATTCGAACACAATTGGAAAGTACATATGTATATAAAATTCTCTTGAAATAAACAAATTTACTCTTCTCGCTTATACAATATGTTAAAGGAAATGGTAACTTATGGTGTTGTCCAAGGAAATGCACACCCAGCTTAAACAGAACTAGAGTCCTATCTGAGATCGTACCTAAATTCGTCGTTATCGCATAAAGCAAAATGCTAAAGATGATAAAAAGCTATGCAGACTTTTATAAAATGAGACGGTTTTAATACACGTTACTTTAAAAAAGTGGTAAAAGTCTTGATCATATTGCGGAAATATTTCGAAATAATTTATACGTCTTCTTTTCTAGAATATGTCTACCTACGTTCAGATCGTGTACATTCACCGCAAGGAACGTATGTGTCGATTCAGACGCACTCTTTAACGCTGTTTATTTACACTCACTCACAGACGACGCACGGTTCGCGCCTTGACACCTGAAACTGAATGTGAAAATGAGAAACAATGTGAAAATGTAAGTACATTTGCCATATTTTTATTAAATAATCGTAGGAATTGAGTTCGTTTCACCTATAATTAAGTGATCTCTGTCTGCGAATATCTGTAAAAAAGAACAAGAGCCCCATAGAAAGAATACAACACTACTATTTTTTGGTTTGATTGATGTCACAAGAAAGATCACCTTTTACGCGATGTTTCATTATTGTACTTATAAACGCTTTTGCTTCAGATAAAATGAGTGCCAATTTAAGAAAACTAAAACATGCCTTTAGGCTGCAATGACCTATTAAAATGAAAAGTACAACGTATTGTGTGCATGATTTCTTGTAGATATCATAACTATAGTCCGTCCGAGGATATACCACTGCACCTCATAATACACCGTAAAGATATTATTTTGTTTTGGTTGGAAAGGTAGAGTTGCCGACTATAATTATAAGTGAGTCCATATTAGTCCTCAGGAGTAACCAACCACATACCTACGTATGACCTCAGACAAAAATTCTATGATGTTTGAGGTTTGATGTGCTTGTCCATGGGCTGCAAAGAAATTTGACGTTAATTTCGTTGCAGCCCATGCACATTTGAATTTTGATAGATACTCTTCTAACATGAAAGATCCATCTTCATTTTCAGGAATAGAAAAGCATTTACGTTTGTTTACCCGTTTTATTCAAAATATAAGTAAATACAGTCGTGCACTAACAAAAGATATTTAACAGGAACTTCCAAAATGTCCCACTCCATTTCACAAAAGCCATTCATGAAGCTTGCTTCGTTTGCTTCAACTCGTCTGCAATCGTGTATCTCTCTAGTTAAGTGTTTGACCTCCCCTTGCCCAAATGAAGCCCACGAACGTCTCAACTACTGCAGCGCGTATACAATAAATTGTAACCCTTATTGCCAGTAGTTTATGGCAGTTTTCCCGTGTTATTTTGAATAAAACAAGTTTGCCAGGATGCCTTTGTATTCCTTTTTTCCACTTTTCGTTCTACAGCTCGAAACATTAACTACCATCAATACAGTCCTACGTTGCACGAATGTTGCTTTAAAGCATCATACAAAACGAAACAGAAAAATATCTTGATTGCGTCTCGTGTCTCCGAATAAACTGAACAAGTAATATCATGGAAGTTTAAAATAGCTTAGAACCTTTGCTTCATTGTCATGAATAAGTAAATATACGTTAGCTTATAGGTATTGTGACCAACAATAGGACTTGAAAAGGATTGCAGCTATTAAGTGCTTAAAAGAAAATGGGTTATATAGGTTATCATCATTTATAGGTTGTTTTTAGATACCAGTTTCAATGTTTATGGTGATCGGTATCAATGCCTTGTCAATACAATGTAATATATTACCTTATCACACTTATTACTTAATGCAAATTATGATTCTACGCCCTCTACATGTTTTAAAACTATCATGCTTCAGAACCGTCATGTCTTATTTTATATACTATCCACAGTGATTTAAAGGAACGAATTATCCGTTCTTTGTTCCAAAAAGAAAGTTGGATAATGCTGCATTTGCATAAGAATTTCTTGTAGCGTCGCCGTACTGAAACTGCTACATTTATTACATTATAAAAAATTTAGAAAATTAATAACTTTTAAGAAATACTACTAAGTACTGATAAACTATTACTTATATTATTCGGAAAAATGTAAAATTACATAATAAACCATATTAAATATGTTTGAAAAGAAATTGACATCATGTTGTTATATGAGAGTATATTACATTTTTAAAATTCCCCTGATACCTAATAAAATAAATAATGTCAAGCGAACAGAACAAAAATATGGGAACGTATGTAAACAATCAAATTATAAGAAATAGCTTTCGGGTACGTCCCGCGAGGCACGGGTATGTTCTGTTTGTTTTTCCTTAAATTTAATTATTTTATTTATCCATGTTTAGTATTCGGAGGCTACACGTGTGCTTGTAATACGTACAAATAACCTGTAGACTTAGTTATACGTCTCATGTGCTGGTGTGTTTCATATTGATCAGTACTTAATGAATTAACCTAAATTTGACCATGTTAACATATAAGATATGATATCCTTAATGTACAAATATAGGATTTGGTATATTTATGGTATAACATATTAAATAATTAATCTTAATTCGAGCACGACCATGAGATAATTAATTAGCTACTGTTCAATATTAAACACACAATTGCTTACTATATAACATATAATGAACAACTTCTTTATGAAAAAATATAATAATAATAATAATAATAGTATGTTTTAATAATAATTAAAAAAGAAACAATTGTTAATATTGTACTTATAAATCATTAAAATATTTCAAAAACTAAGCTACTTTATTAGTACTAAAATTGCACAAAGTATGTATTTAATAATGAATATTTTGAAACTATAATATAGATATTTTTATATATTTTTAAACTTTGTAACATCACACTACAACTGATACAAACGTAAGTGAAACATCGAAACACACCAAATCTCAAGTAAAAAGAATCTTTTATTATTTTTTTCTAAGAGCACTGGTGACAATATTTTTGTATAGAGAACTCGGTTAATATTTGTTATAAGCGCTAGTGATAAATAAGCCAGGTTGTGACACGCGGTTTGAAATAAATACCACCCTTTTCAATCACTCCTCTGAGAGCCACGAGTTCAATATAAAACACTATTTAATGCGATACTTTACATAAACGCGGTCGGTCGCTAACGAGCTGCCCATGAATATTATTGCATATTCAACAGGATATGAATCACAATCATTCTTCAGCATTTAAGGACTTAAAAACGTTAATATTAATTTTAATAAACTTTTAAACGTTAATATTAATTCTACGGCGCACAAAGCAATGCATGTTTGTTTTAAACAAAAATTGGAAATACTAAAACTACCTCCTGTAGTCATAAACGTCATATGTTCTGGTTTTAAAAGCATAGTTAGGCTGAGATGTTAATAAAACGCAACAAGGAAGTACTCAAGATCAAAATTACATCTGTAATTAACCATAGGACTTTCGTCGATTGCAGTTATCGACAAAAGTCCTATGGTTAATCACACAACTTAAATTATTACACCTTATCAGAAATAATAAGGGCGACATAAAATTTCTGATTGATGAATTGGCTACTTATTCCTTTCTCTACGGATACACACTGGTGTGTGTGGTGAGGTACGATTCAAACCAATCCCAGTAGGAATAGAGAAAGTTACCACCGCCCACCCTAAGGAGGCCTACGGATGGCAGACTACGGGCAGCCTGTCGTTAGATTAGTGACAGCCTTGAAATGGCAACGTATAGTGTTCCACGCGTGACACTCATAGAGGAAACAGCGTCGCTGGTGCCCGCCAGGGTGTAATGGCGGATCGATGCCCAGGGTCACGGTAGTTGTCTAATTGGTATTCCGCAGCTCCCGCAACTTTAAGGGCTGAATAGGAACAGGATGTGGTTTTAGTCAGCAAAAGTCTGACATACTCTTTCGTCCCGGCCCTGGGCGGAGGGAATCATTTGATGTTTTCCACATCAAATAAAAAAGGAGGAGAGGAAGTTCCGTGCCCAGTAGTTCAGATTACCACGGTCCGATGAAAAAGGTTGAGCCGTTATAACTGCTAGTATTTTAAAGAAAAGTCAGGCACGTGCCGTAGCACTTCACAGACTACGTAAATTGTAGCCGGCGAGCACCTCTCGTAGCACTGTATTAACCCTCAACAAACGTACGAGTAGTATGTGAGTCTAAGGACTTATTCGAGTTGTGCTTACACAGCGCAATTCTTTTCTTAGTTTTTGTTACAGGTTATTCACTTTCGTACGAGTATTTAACGAGTAGTACAATGAAGAGTGCAGAGACTAGTGATGTAACAGCCTCCAACAGTGGAGGTCTGGGGTTTTAATCTCTGGAACACATTTAATTTCTAAATGTTACGTACGTATTAATTATTTCTTATTGTCTGTAAGATAAAACATCGTGAATACTATGCCAGTTAGTGCCAGCACTCGACGACTGTATTAGACTATCGTTTCGCTCTTCTTATTCTGGGTATCTTTGCCCATGAATGGGAAAAAAACTAAAAGGAACCCTTTCCGACCCTTGCCTTTCATTACCTTTTCTTTTAAATCTTATATATGTCAATACTTTTTCATCAGCTTTAGACGGCTTAAGTTAATGATGGATTAGCAATCTACGCAACTTTTGAATGAGGTCGAACCTCTACAATTGCACTGTACAAAGTCGTACGCCCACATTTATTTATAGCATGAAGCAATTCTTACATTTTGTTAAACTCACAAATATTTAGGTACAGTATAATATACACTAGTCAGTAAATACAGATGCAATCAATATAAAACTTGGATTCGCCTACAATGAACTTTGGATTTGCTGTAAATTATGTCGACATAAATTTTATAACAAAGGAATAATGTTATAGTTCAAATTGCAGCAAACTATACCAACCAAGAGAATTTTCTCTAAATTATACTGGCGCCTGAGTAATATGTTACACAAGTTTTCTGCGCTTACACTTTGACCTAAAGCCCCTGCGATGAAAAATGATTTTCTATAATAAATACCAACCACGCAGAACAAAATTTTACTTCCAAATCTTCTTAAACAATTTCTGCAATAAGAGTCATGTTTAACTGAAATGTCGGCAGTAATGCAGTAAAAAACTCTCAGTGTCCACCAAAGGTCGTTAGATAGAGTACCTTATATTCTCGTGTTTCAATTTGTAATTAACTTACATTTTATTATTTTTATCGCTTTTAATACTCGATTTTTCAATCAGTTATTCTTTAGACAATAATTGTCAAAAATGGATCATTAAGAGGCACCAAGAAATCAAGTCTCATCCAACAACCCAATTTACTTTTCAAAGGGACGACAATTAAAGATAATTAAAATATAAGAATTTCATGATATGAAGATGTTTTTAAATAAAGCTTATCTTATTTAGATACGAATAAAATTATATATTTCGGTGTAAATTGAAACAAATTGCCGTATAATATACGCAATCAAGTTCGCTTCAAACGGGTGTGAATGCGACCCGTAACGAGCGCAGTGCTCCACAATGCACGATATTGAGAAGAAATTTAGATCATGACGTCATTTACCGTTTAAATATTTATTTGGTTCTGATCTTCGAGGGAAGACTGGTCTCTTGGTTTATTGGTTAGTGAACCCGACTGGTAAGCTAAAGTTTGTGGGTCAATTCCACAGGACAAATATCTATGTGTCAAGAACGACTATTTGTTACATGTCACGGTATAAATTTGTCTATTTAGTTACGTATGTACGTTTATCCGTTGTTTGATCGTCGCGGTATCGTTTTGGAATAACGTGATTTATTTCTTACAGCTCGATTACGTAATATATAAAAATTAAGTTTTTTTTTAATATACAAATAGGCTCGCGTTTGGCTACTATCCCACCTGATGGAAAGCGAGACGCAGCCTGGGATGTAACACGCTTGCCTAGAAGGTGCCTATTCACTCTTGTCTTGAACATTTCCAGGTTGTATGCATCGGGAAAAACAAATTATAATAAACTATTTAATATCTCGCCTATTTTACAAAAAAACTTAACTTAGTATGCACCAAAACCTTCCTCAGAAATCACTCTATCTGTCGTTTAAAAGTGCTAGAAAATCCCTGCAGTACTTTTTAAGTTCATCCCGAACAGACAGACATACAGACATGACGGGGGACCTTGTTTTATAATATTTAGAGATAATTAAAAAGCGAAATTGAAAAAATATAAAAGACAATACATTTTTTGACAAAACATCAGAATATTTACATTTCATTCTTAAAATCTATCAGCGGTATTATAAATGAAAACTTCCATTAAACGTGCCATTTTACTGAGATTCTGGAGAACAAATATAAATAATAAGTAGCACAATTCCACGTTATAATAAACCAGTAATTCGTGATAAAGAAACATTGAACAACGCCTTTCGATTGTAACGTTTTCTTTCGCATCGACGTGAGGTGAATATAGTACCGAATAGTCGGCGACCGACGACGACGTATACTCGCAATTCGGTAAACGACCCAATATTTGAAATTATAAATTGGGAGAACTATAATTGGACCCGGGAGGTACCACTGCCGCTCGAATAATCTGCCGTAAAGCATTACTTGTTTTGGTTGGAGAGATGCGGTTGCCGGCTACACTTTGAAGCGACGCGACCATCTTAGTCCAGAGGTACTCCTCTTGCTACTGCAAAATGTCTACGTTCGAGCTCAGATAGAATTTCGGTCGTTTTTGTGGTTATACGTGTATGTCTATGGGTTGCGATTACTTAACATCAGGTGGTTTGCCACTCATCTCAATTATAAATATATAAATTCAAATAGCCGAAAACTAAAGGCCAAATGACTATCACTCATTTTTCATTTAAATACTCAAACAGCTTGTGCTGATGACAACAGTGGAAAATATTGGAGCGTCACTTACAGATAATGATCATCACCTAGTACTAAGTATTTGTATAGATATGCACTACACAGTCCTAACAGGTTGATTCCATGAATATCGCCTATCAGTTTTGATAATTTATTGTAAACCACTTAGAATGTAGAAAGATCGCAATCTCAATGTCACAGTAATTAATACGTTTACGTGTTATGCCAGATTGACATGATACACATTTAAAAGGTGTTAGAGCCGTTAGAGCTCCCCCGGGGCGGCCCCACCGCCACC
>DWON01002506.1:0-20373 GCA_018251015.1 Phocides pigmalion okeechobee
GCGACTATGTCAGTCCTCAGGAGTAGTTAATATATATGTTACCTCGACTGGCGTACCTTTAACTTATAGTGACACAGTTTCACAGTTCACAGCTTGTTAGTATAATGCAAAGGTATTAATGTTATAAATAAATTTATTGATTAAAGGGGGCGTTCGTTGGCAAAGTACCAAGCTCGACCTTTACGGTAATATGAGAATACGTACTGTGTATATCGTAATAACAAAAATATGGTGATCATTGCAATGGTTCTATTAAGTATTCACTTTTCGCATCATTGTTTCGCAGATGTTTAATAAAAAGGCGTACGCAGATTTTTTTAAGACTAGCTTAGTTATTAGTCGTCATGTAGATTTCTTAAGGCAATGGTGCACGATTAAACCTATGCATGATTTAAATATTATTATTATAATTATCGACGAATTTAAACATTTTACTGTTTACCGATTACAAAGATTTTTCTACGACTGGCATAGTTATTAGACGCTATGTAGTTTTTTTAAGGCAACTGTGCACAATTAAATCTATGCATGATAAAAAAAATATCATCATAGATTAACGATTTTTGATTGTAAATATTTCGAACCAGTTGCATGGCTCGTGGTCACCGTTAAATTACGTGTTTAGCTCCGTGTTTAGCCTTGACCACGGACCTAACAACAGGTTCAAAATATCGACAACCAAAAATTAAAAACGGTTAATCGTATTACCCGGTAAATAGTAAAACCTATACATATAGATAGAAGAAATACATAAACAAAATATGTTATATATTAGAATGTTCAGTATGTCACGTTATGAGATAATTAGTGGAACAGATAGCTAATATGAACTTAGTTATTAGGTATTACGAGATTATAGTAGCTATCTTTTACTCCAATTCTTCTGTAACGTGTCACAACATTATCTATATCATCATTACATATAATAAAACTGTAACTGATCGCTGTCTGTACATGACAAATATATTTAAAAATTCGTAATGGGGTGCCTTTATATACGCAAGAGAACACAAAATATTGTTTTTTCATTTCGTCTGTCTGTATTTTTGTGCATGGTAATCTCAGAAACAGCTTATCCGATTTGAATGGAGTTTTCAGGAGGACGTTTTTAGTGATGGGCTTCACTTAACATTTATTGTTTTGTTTTCATTTAAATCGATTAACAAATAAAGGAGTTATGTCAATCAATACCGGACGTAATAGCGGGAACAGCTAGTATTACATATTTTTATTGGTATTTATATCTTCTATTCACATATGGATACATGCAAGTTTCATTTTGAACTGATGCCTATAAAAATGGCAGCCGAGTACGAAAATGGAAATTCCAGATATAATTGCTGACAAGTATTACATTCGCATATCTATTCCAGCTAATAGACTGCAAATAGGTATAGATAGATATTTAGATCTTATATAAATTAATTGTTCATTATATCTCACAAATATTTAATGACCTGAGTATAAATTTATAGATAAAGTCGATCTTTAATTTGTTTTTTCTTTTGTATTGTATTGTTATTTTACTATGAGTTAGTTACAAACAGGTTTATAAACGATGGAATATTACAGAAATAACGAGTTATGGACGGCTCGCACGCATCATGTGGTATAATAGAATACACACTTGTATTGTTATTAGAATAATTGACGGCCTTTGTAAACGGGTTCATGGTATGGGCTATTATTTACACACACTGTTATAGTTTTATATAATGGATGTGTTTTTATGTGAGAAGAGTAGCAAACGAGCATGCAAACCACCTGACGTTAAGTAGTCGCAGATCATAGATAGCTCACGTACAACCACAAACACGACTGAAATCTTATCTGAGCTTGAAAGTAGATATGTTCCTAGTCCTGAGGACTAATATGGTCACTTCGCTTCAAAGTGTAGCTGGTAACCACACCTTTCCAACCGAAACACATGTAATGTTTTACGGCGGATTATGAGGGCGGCGTTGGTACATCCCCGGTCGAACTATTGTTTTTCCAGCTTTCAAATTGTCATTATTTACACTGGAACGTAATGGACGAACTGGAAAATGTCTGATTATAATGTTATGGTTAAAGCCAATTAGTTGTTGAATTTAATATACATATGTACTTTCTTTGGATAGTTGAGCAGATTATACTATCGTACAATTACAACTTAAATAATTAACCCAAATAACATTGAATCCCTTTACAATTATTAAGTATTTTATAGATTAGGCTTTTATTACACTTAATTGTTTGTTGGGGCATGTAATCTATAGGGAGTACGTGCCTATGCGGCATAGTGAAAAGAAGGCTGGCCGTAAAATAGCGATAGCAAATTTCTCCGTGAGATATAAAGGGGCCCTCTTGTCACTAGCAGTTGTGATTAAACGTGGAACTAGTTAATAGTATCAGTCAGGTGTTACTTAGCGGAAATCCATGCTATTCAGTTGTTGTTAAAAACTACTTTGCAACAATCCGCCACCACAATGTACAATGGTATATATTTCAAAGAATGCACTATGAAGGATAATAAAAAGTGAAGTAATTCAAATTATATACCATTACACATTTTAGTACCAACACATGTGTCGCCCCAAAACGGAACATCATCAGGGTAAGTTGACTCTGCGACGGTTAGACGGTGAGTGACATTTTTGACGGACTGCCGGCCTTTTAATTGAATTGTATGATTATGGTTTTGGCTCTTGGACCTCCTGGAGCAAAGGCTGAATACGTGGTGTATACATGTACACATAGTTTGCTTATGTTTTAAAAAGGGTAAAAGCAACAATTGTTCGACTTTCACTTGATTGACTAAAATCCATCCTCTTTGTCCACTCTTATTACAGCATCTAAAGTATATTCGGTACCAATTATTGTTATCACGTGACAGATAATACTTAGAAATGTCAAGTGATTTATCATTATTTACATATATACTACTGAATTCACAATCTGTATTTAATTTTGATAACAACGGTGTACAGTAGATTATAAAGTAAATATATCTTAAAGGTGGTAGAACTCCTCGTGGCGTCACTAACGCTGGACCTGCTGCAGGGTAACCTTATTATGTTTTTGTTTAAATGGTGTGATATAGGAAAATAGGCAGGGTTGGACTGAGTCAAATGGGCCCGGTTCTCTAGAAGCCTGGGATAAGAATATATAGGGTGCATTTGCCTCCCTATAGTATTTTTTCGAAATAATTGAGATTTTATAAAACTTCGAATGTGGAATTAACTTTAAGGTAGAAAATAGTGGGAAGTCTCAAAGAAACCTTAGGATCGGGGGCCTGCGCTGGCTAGGGCCTGGCTGACAAAAGCCATCTCAACTATATTGCAAATCGGACACTGAGAATGCAGAGGGAAGCGGGTAATGAGAGTAGCATTCCAATTTAGTCCTTTGGGGTACGAACTTAATATTTCATACAACAACAATTCGATCGGGTATATATCAGGGCCGCCGTTACAATCTGCTGTAAAGCTATTCTTGTGTTGGCAACACTTGCAATGAGGCGACAGTCTTAGTCAAGAATAAAAACGACTTGAAATAAGACTAAAAGAAGATGTATATATTATTTTTGGTTAGAGATACAGACTTCAATGCAGTAGGAGTTTGATTGTAGATGTGCACTGATTACAGTGACCATTTGACATCAGGTGGCTTGCACGCTCGGTTGCTATTCTTATAACATAAAAACTTGGAGTAAGACTAAAAGAAGACGTATGTATTATTTGTTGTTACACACAATTTTCCATGGGAATTAGGTGAATCGTATCCCCGAAATGTTATTATTTTTGGTATCCACGTGTATCGTAAATGATCGCAGCGCCCAACCGCTGTACAACCAAATAATAAATCGTTATAAACGGGCCACTGACTCAGCAGTCGACCACGCTACACACAGACATCAATTGTAACTTTGTACTATAATGAAATGAGACTAACGTACCCACAAATCAAATGCCTATCGTATCACGCGTTACTCATTTTCAATACATGTCAGCGCTACCCGATGCCAATAATTGTTTTGCTTCTTTATCATATCTACATATATAATTAATGAAGTACTGTATATAATGATTTAGATTTTTTTGTTTAAGAAGCAGTAAACGAGACTACCCGATGATCAGTGCAGCCCATAGACACTTGCAACCAACCTCAAATGATACCAAATTTCTATTAAAGGTGTGTAGATGGGTTTATACTCTTTCGGACCAAGATAATATTTTATTAATTATAACCGGCAACCACACCTCTCCAACCAAAACACGAGAGTTGTGTGGCGTTGCATTATGAGGATGGCAGTGTAATTCCCTTTTTTATTAAATTAAGTTGATTCACAAAATATGTTTATTTTCTCTAATTTTTCATTTTGTTCTCTTTGCTAGATGCAAAGATTGGTGTTGTGATTATTGCTCTTGATACAGCATAACGTCGTGTCATCTATATCTAAAAAGTCTTGATTGTCATCATACTTTTATATATTTACTAGTTTAAAAGAAAGTATCTTGCCTGTAAGAGGGTACACCGTAAATATAATAAAATACTTTGATAAGTCTATGTCGTCAACGGTGTTTCTTGGTAATTACGTCAACTTCTGTAGTAATAGTTTGCGAGTTTACATAATTATGTTCAGATTTTTTAAGTAGGGTAGCCTAATCATAGCAGATACGGGGAAGTTTTTTAACATTTTATTTTTATTTTAATGTAAATGTCATTTATGTCATTTCTGTCATTCCTTTTTTTCTATGGTCAAGCAAGAAAATTCCGCAAAAAATGTAAATTTTACAGTTTTTTATTCTATTAATCGACTTAGTTTCATATTAATGTTACCTCATTTCGATATATTATTATGATGAGGAAATTTTTTGTATGCACTAAAAAGATAAGTCACATTCAAATATGCGTTCAGAGATCTCGCGCCAAAACAACAGATACGTCATACGTGATAAACAAAAATACTGTTGTTAACATAAATGAACAAAGAACACTTTGTAATGTAACTTGTAACTACTTACCACTATAAGTCAATCATAAATTGTAAATAGGTATCTATTCCATGAAGGCAACAACGCCGGATTATTCAGAGCGATTCGGGTTCAATACCGGACTAAGTACACGTTTAAATGATGAATTCAGATATCTATTGCGGATTTCTTGGTGATTTATACTTTTATCATTGTATGTTTAATAGAAAATAATCCCAACCCAACCAACAAAACCCCAATACCGAGGAAATCATAGTACTAGATATAAAAATTAGAAGCTAAATCAGGAAACGTTTTATTTAATGACTATTAATTATAAAAAATATATAAAAATAAAATACCTTTCTTTTGATTTCCTATCGAAATAATTAACGTATCTTATAGAGTTTAAAACACCGGATGCGTTTGCGTAAAACGGAACGATTGTTCGCGCGATCGCGTTCACTCGCGCACGCCGTCGCTCACTCACTGATTGCTCACACTCAACTGACAACAAAAATAGCGGGAACAGAAGAAACATGCACCGCGGATAAAGGCACTGCCATACGCGACATTGCCACCAAAAGAATAAAGACCTTTGTTCAAAGTGCATGATTAAGATATCTGATAACTCATTTCTACTTAGTTTCGATTCGGGTCATCGTCTGAGCCATAATTTAGGTTAGACTTAAGTTAGATTAGGCAAGAAATATAAACGTAATGAAAAGTCGTGATTTTCCATAATAACCATAATATATTTATTATTAATCTTTGGTTACTGTAAAATTTAAAAAAAAAAGTAGTGTGATATATCGCTTCTTTGCTTCAATAACGTGACAAGTTTGAAAACTCAAGTTTTTATTGTATTTGATAATTGAAATCTCCGTGTTTGACTTGAGATAGCTAAGGTGTTAAATTTTTGTACGGAATCTACAATAAACATAAAAAATACACAATTAAGTAAAATAATTTTTTGTAAGTAAAAAATGCTCTACTGTAAAATTGTTTTTTAAGATAACACGTTATTGAAGCAAAGAAGCGATATTTTTTTTATTTTCTAATAAAATTAATTACGGGAAAATTAGTACTTCTGAGCGTATTAATAAAAGAAACAAAATATGTACCTTGGTTGATTAAACTTTTTATGCACCAGCTTATGATGTTTGCTTGTTTGTTTTAACTTTATTAAATTCGCTAAAAATGAAAACGGTTGATGTTTTTATAGCTCTTGCATCTAATACAATATACAAAGTAACAAAAGATAGTGTAACGTTTATAAGTTCGCAACATTGAAACATAATATTTATCTATCAGTAAAATTTTATTACAATCGGATGGATTCTATTTATACATAAAATCTTTACATCTTCAGATGCATGACGAAATACAATATTGATTGAGTAAATGCAAATTTACTACAGTATTTCTGTTTTATAATAAGTATCGAGTAAAATAATAATTATTGCGTATAGACAGGCAATACGCGTTGATTCTTATTTATAGTAGAAAAATAATATTCACATCTCTTACACTTTAAGTAAACACAAAATATTTCTTGGATATTTTTTCTGAAGATCGTGTTGTTTCTGTACTAAATATTTACACGTATCTTTCTACTGAAAGAATGCTTTAATACTTATTAAGTTTTTTTTTATTATGAAAGAGTAAGAAGCGGGCATGCAGGCCACATGTTGCTTTACGGCGGGTTATGAGGGTGGCGGTGGTGCTGCCCCGGGCGCTCTCTAACGGCTCTACCACCTTTAAAAAATAAATATAAGAATATGTTGACACATCATTGTGTCCAAATAACATCTTGTATATTATAGTTTCGTTGGTTTCCATGTGAACAGTAATATTATCGGACATGGTTCTTTTTGGATTTATTATATGTACGATAAAGATATATGATATGAGGAATATTAGTGATAAGAATTATGAGTGACATATTATTGGGTTTCCAACAATAATAAATAATATTCTGAAAATTATATCCATCGCATATTTTGCTGTCAAATCTATGCTTAAACGATTTACTGTTGATCTGACGTAATAAATCATTGTATTAAGTATATTTAGTTTTATACGATTGTCGGTATTATTATTCAAAATTAAATCATATTATATGTACATTGCAATTGTAATTATTATGTTTGTAATTAAGTAGGTACTTGTTTTTGTTATTGACAAAATTTGTGGTTATTTAACATCTTTGATATATTTCTGTGTGATTTATATTTTTATTAAGTAAATCATATGTATTTATGAGTATGCTATCTTGGACTTGCCCGATAATAAATCATAATGAATTACATGACAAAGAAAATTTTATGACACACTAACTGTACTCCGCGGTTTCATCCACGTTTAATAATAATCGTATTCTTTGGTTTAAATAGATTATAGATGTTTTGATAACAGTAAAACTGAGTAAGGGATAAAAATACATAATGCATTATTTGTATAACACTAACAGTTTCGGAAACGGAAATCAGACCAATATTTTTCACAGATTACAGGATTATACCAATTCACTTGATAATATGATTAAATCATAAAATAACTTTTTCAATAACTATTTATTTCTTATTTTGTATCACCTATATTACCGTAAAGTTTGATCAAAATTTGTTCGATAGTTATTGTGTGATTGAATTACAAACCTCCATCAATTCTCACAGATTATCCCATTTATAATATAAATAAGATTTCAGTTTTCAACAAAACTTCGATATGTTTATACTGAACATGATGAATATACGTCGGAAACCTGGAGACATCCGCTGAAGTAAGACATTTGTCTCTTCCCCTACAACTTCCTACTCCATATGCATGGCGGAAATGGGTTCTAGTAACCTAAGAAAAATATATTAAAGACAAAGATTTATTATATTTTATCATTAAATATCTAAGTTACTGAAACAGATGAATATCATTGATTTATGCAAGGGATAGGTTCTGGAGACATCGGGAAGTAACGAATTTGTCCCTTTCTTGACAGGATCTAATTACATTTGCATGTCGGAAAAAATATTCGAGTATCATAAGAAAGATACAAATATTTGTGAACTTTACTTCCATGTCATGATCTAATTACATTTGCATGTCGGAAATGTGTTCCAGTAACACAAGAAATATACAAATGTTTGATCTTTATCTGTATTGAAACAATTGAGTATGATGACTTTATATCCGAAATAATTTCTGGAGATATGCGTTGCAGGAACGGCATTGACTTCCTTAACATGGTCTCTCCATTTGCGTGTCGGAAATGCCTTCCAGTGATTTAATGGAAAGGTTAAAGAGAGTGGCGAATTTGGAACAGTACCAAATGATCGTGTAGTCTACCTAATGTTAAGAAGTTGCAGCAGTACATGGACTTCAACCTCAAACAGAATCGAAATCCTACCTGATGTTATATATGCGTTGCAGCTTCTAGGGACCAAGATGGTTGTTTCGCTTTTATAATCGATGATAGTACCTCATAAACCGAAACACAACAGGATAATGGCACAATGGTGGTGATTCACCGAATAGTATAATATAGGTGATCGATTGAATTGGCTTTGAATTAAATTACCTTATATTGTTAATATGTCCCCCTTTATATCTTTATATAACGAATTGTTAAACATTTTTGATTAATAAGACAACATCGTGTGAAAGTTCATTATGAAATAAATGTATCTTCTTGCTCCTGTGACCGATATCAAAGGCATGTCATGTCATAACATTTTCATAATTATATCTTGATTTCCTCAGTCCATTCGTCACTGAACAATATAGCTGGAAACTTTATTAAAATTTTGGTTACATAAAAGTAATGGGGAAAGGATTAATTTATTATAAAACAATTTGATCGATAGTAATGAGGACGAATTAATGATTAGGAAAGAGATTATGATAAAACAGGTAAGTATAATTAACTTTACGAAATCAATCTCACTAATCTGTGTATGAAGCAAAGCAATATAATGATGATGGATTCATCGGTTTTAATGTATACTTATACGTAATGCTTATATTAAAACCTACATTTGGCCCGCGACTTTATTCACCCAGAAATCGATAATATATATATTAAATCGATATAATAATATATTTACTTTGGGGTATATAATTCCTTTCTTTGTGTTTACTCATGCTATATAAAGAATCTATCTGCACAATTTTGAGATTGTGAAGTCCACAGTGTATCAATGTGGTGACCGGTCCGTCATTTTACATTTTTATATATGCAGATTAAAATAATCTGACGTACTTGTTGAGGAAATTCAACGTGCGCACTGACTAAGCCCTACGAAGTTACACTTAAAGTTGAGTACCTTTTAACACTGTTTTGCTCGTAGTCAATAGCAGATCCTGGTTAAGATTATAATGAAGTTATAAATGTAACTGACTGAGATATAAAGTAGGTGGGTTAGTTTTAATGTCAGAATAGGGAACGGTAAAAGTGGAAGCTAATGGCATTTGACGTAACAACCGCAGGAAATAAGTTGGAACGAGGCAGCGTAGACACAGGAGAGATGTGACCTATGGGAACTTCGTGCACGAAAATATCAGTAGTCTTCGCATAGAGATCCTAGTGTTCGCTAAAAGCACTGAAGGAGACTGTCAAAGAGTTTCTAAGTTGGTGGAAATTCCACATAATCTGGTTTCGTTCCCAGAATACCAGATGCCATTGAAAAATTTTGCTCCCGAACAAAAAAGGTAAGTTGCTAACTGTCGCTATCGTAGTATTCATGGAAGGTTACTATATCATTCTGCATTAGCAGAATCATTGAATTAATATAGTGAAGTCAGTCAAGTGCATGCATAATAATTATTCATTACATAAATAAATTCCCTACACCATCTTGAAAAATGGTCGATATTTTTTAAATGGCTGAACATATTTCCATCAAACGTAATTAAGAACGACTGCAGTAGGCAGTAAAATGTATATATTTAAAATATTATCATCATTTATATTCTCAAATAATAAAAATGGCATTTAATTTATAAAAACCCTCTGTTTGAGTCGAAAACGACGCGCCGCTTCGTAAAACGCGGAAATGCTTTTCAATTTTATTATATGCGTTTTGCTAGATGCTTCTCTATCTTGCGTGAAAACCCCGCATAAATTGATTTTGTATTTTCCAAGTCTATACTGTACTGGCATCTAATCGATTGTACATCTTTTCCTTTGCGAAATGAGAAAATGATTTTCCGCATTTATACTCAAAGATACTTGTGTAAGTGTTATTTATTGGTACGTTCTGGCTGCAAACCTATTTATATAACTTATATCTGAGAGAGGTGCCTAACTGGCCCAGAGACCGACACATAGCCGAAATTGGTAACCGTAAAATCTTAAAATTTTGCAGATAGGTTTTTTTATAGCGTAAGTGAGCACTAAGTAAAAAAAATTGGAAATTCCCTTCCATACGAGGGTAAAAGAGTGGCTAAAAATTGTAAGATATATTCATTTCTTTTAAGACATTATTTATTAAAATGGATCTTAATATTGACTGCACGAGCAAAGGTACGGGCGAAGACGGATTATTGTGTAATACTAAAATCCAATTAAAATAATGTACAATGTATTCTGCTCGTGGTAACATACATATTAACTTTCCAGATGGAAACAAAACGTATTCTTAAATATTTTGTAAAGAATTCACACTGTAAAGTTGGTCTAAGAAAACCGAAAGCCTGGGAGATGTCGAATGAATATATAAACTTGTCATATAAAACCTTTACGGCTCTGGAAATGCATGTGTCGATGAGAATACGTACATATATGGTGTTTAAAGGTTATCCGGTCAGTAAATAAACATAACTGTACAAGGTTGCATAAGCAATGTTTTACCCGTTTTAATTTTATACATAATAGCATGGTCTTAAGCGGTTAGATTTTTAAATGACTTAAAAAAGGTAGATTGTTAATTCGCATATTTCTTTTTTATATTTGAAACTCGATTAATTAATTGATTTAGATTTGTTTATTTTTAAAGATTTGCTTGCAATTTGCTGTTATTTAAGTTTGAGGCAAAAATATTACTAATAAGGAAAAATATGGGTAGAAATTATGTATTAAAGTTAAGTTTAAATTATCAGTGTAAATAGTTACCTTACACTTATAATTTATAATTAAGATTTAAGATTTTCATCATTGTATATATGATAATAAACGAAAAGAATTTAAAAGCATTTATAAAATATAAGCACAAATAAAAATATATTTGAATGACATAAGCTTCCTTAAAAATAATAAAAATGGGAGAGCATTTTTAAGTCGGCTTTTTATTTCAACATTTTTCTGCTATTACTCGTAGCATTACATATTTTTATCGTTAATTATCGTAGTTTGGAGTACCCGAATAACACTATTTCTTTACACAAAATATCGGTTTATCGCTGTACCGTTATCGATATTCGACATGATGACTGCGTTGACATTTGTATTTTTGTTCGTTTTACGCTTATCTTATTTGTGAGCCAAGGAAATTTCTGCTCTTAGATATATAGGTCAGCGTTTTCTTGGCAGCGGTGTGGCTTACTCGCTAGTTTTATTAATCACTTTTAAGAGATCGATTCTATTATTTTTATGTTCCTCGTTTAGCGAATTGATACACATTGCAGGTTTCTAGGCAAAGGGTCAAATCTGCAAATCCTTACGTTTGTGGAGATATAACAAAAAAAAATTGTTTGCATTGTACCTAATGTACATATTATGAACTATTTCATAATTAAAAAAAAAATTAAAGTGTGACTCAGAAAGAGTAGTGTTAACGTCTATTAATTATTTACAAAATACGAGTACATTACATGCCTTTACGATGGAATTACAAACTTTATAAGAAGTTTTCATTTCCGAGCCTTACATTGTTTGATTTTGTTTTTAGTTAAAATTAAAAAAGAGCATGTTTTCTGCATTTAATTTCATAAGCCATCGGCATCATACGGAGATATAGGTATTTGTACCGAGACAGTACCTAGAAAAGAACTAAATACCTGCTGTCATAACTTGCCTGGCGTACCATGGAAGCGTGCATGAAATTTTGCCACCAGCGGTTATCAATCCAACTCTTGACCACACCCAACGTTGGGTTACGTCGATTGTTTATGATCTACCCACTCAACCCAAGCGCCTTAACGCGTACGTTCACAATGTATTACAAGTGCAAATTTAATAGAGTATTTTTTACCGCACTACAGTTATATGAAGTGCATGTTAGTTGTAACTAATTTAACCACTTATTTATTTACTTGAAACGGGACATTTTTGTAAGGCCAGTTTATAAAGGAAAATAGAGTATCTTCTGTCACTGATTGCTAATGGCGGCTTATGATCGTAATAAAACACAAAACACATGTTTAAATGAATTAAAATTTATATATCAAAAAGAATTAAACAAGATAGGAAACAATTTTTCGGATATTTTTATATTTGTCGAAATACAATGTTAAAACAGGACTATATTGCATTTACTGATTTTTCACGATGATACAGGGACGGAAAGCGAAAAAGGGACGATCTCCGTTAAAACGAGATGTATGGTATTGTTAGTCATAACTTTAATAGGCGGCTAGCTTGCGATTAGCACAATTCCTGGGAAGTGGCTTACCTCGGCCGGAATTTTAACGTAGCATAGTTTTGTACCGAGTTGTATGTTATTATCGTAGAACTATTTACTTACAATTCCTTCAATTTAAACAATTTTTGTTTAAATTAGTTGTTAAAGGACCGATGTCCTATCTGCAGTGGAATATGGATTCGTGGATATTTCTGAAGACTAACATGGTTACCTTACTTCTAAGTTTAACCGGCACCGGCATCTCTCCAACCGTTGTTTCACGGAGAATTATGGTCTAGTTCTACCAGTTATAAAATGTGAAGCTGTTATTTTATTAACCTGATAGAAGAGCTTTTTAACTTTATAATTCATTACCCCTTACTGTTCCATTGCTGGGCGTAGGTGTTTTTTTTAGAATGGCATTACTCTCCTATGAGACCTTATTGAAGAACTTGAAAGAACTTGTGGCAAAGGAAAACATTGGTGTTCGATGTTTCACACCTTTGTTTTGCAATGTTTTATTTTATCGTTAAAGCAATTATTAATGTAATTATTTTATGAATTTAAATGTATATTACGTTTTATTAATTTATTTTTAAATTTTACGTGCATACCATAAAAAATCAAAAGTGTCTGACATTTGATCCTCGTACTCCTTATTTGAGACGACGGACTCTTATCCACTACGTTATCACCGCTTTATAGTATTACCGCTTCTACTATATATACTATAGTTATATGTAGTTAAATGTTTATTTTGTAGCGACGAGACTTGTGTCTACGAATCCATTTTACAGGCGCGCCGCACCCTCCACTATTGTATTCAAGTTAGCGCCGCAAGGTAGGAAAAAATAGTGGAAACCACGCAAAGTTGACATAAAAGCGTTAAAACGATTTTCTGTTCTTACAGTATAGTATAACATGACTTGAATAAACTTCACAAGTTTTTTTTCTTTTTTCTTTCTTCTAAGTATTTCGATGTAACGAATTATTATTATATTGTTTATGTTATAAGAGTAACAAAAGTGAAGTAAACAGGTCTGATGTAAAGAATCGCTGAAATCGCAGTACTGAAGGTTTCTGAGGTTATACGTAGACGAGTTGTTACTTCTGGTTGACTCTGTTGAAAAGTGTAGCCGACAGCCGTACGTGTTCAGTCATCAACCGTGGTGGTTACCTCTTGATAACAATCTTCAAATATTGCCGAGCTACTTAAGGATGGATTGTCCTTCGTTTAAAATCCTTGCTGTGAGCAGATAAATGGATATTTTCTCCTACCCTAGTCACCTAAAACAGTATAAAAAAAGAAACATTACTTTTTAACTACTTCTAAAGTATTTAATTTTGTTCTTAGGTTCATTAATTATGTAAGTTACTTAAATGAAATAATAATGATGTAAGCAAAACTTAATATTGTGTAACATACATATGTATATGCCGTGATGTTTAATCATTAAACGAGTGAATCGATTTTAATTTGTAAGTTCAATTTCGACGGCAATTAACTTTATTTTAGCTGTTCAAACAGACCTGAAAATCGATATTCTATGCAAATACGATTACACCGCAATAATTTACAATCAGAACAGTCAGCAATGAAGCCAACTCGACAACATACAGAAGAGGTGAAGTACATAGGCTCATTTAGTTGACCTAAATGAGAGGATCTATCGCTGGAACGGGATACAGTACAAGAAATTTAACTTTATTATGTGTAGATCAATACAATTTTTTGAGAAATTGCGTTCAACATTGGCTTTAAGATTGAGTTTTTACTTTAATTGACGTTTTAAAGGTCAATAGTATAGTTATGGCTATAGACTCATGGTTTTAAATGAGAGCTCATTTTGTAAATTGGAAGGTCCATCTTATAACACTCTGGGAATGTCTCAAAAGAAGGTCGCACTTGTAAATATACAGACAATTTTACACAAAGTTTCATATCGAACCTATTTATGTGATGTGAACTAAGGTAATTCACGAGCATTGCGAAAAGCACTGCATAATGAATGCAATCCTGTCCTTGACTTTGATTGATTTGCTGTTATATTTAACTGAATTTTAAGGTTTTGTAACCAAATCGCTAAATAACAATCTTTTTGTCTGTAGGTTTGTCAGTCGGTCTGTTAGTCGGTATGTCTGGCTGTTATTCTGTCTGTTTGTCAGTCTGCCAATCTGTCTGTTCGTCGGTATGTCATTCTATTATTCTGCCCGTTTGTCAGTCTGCTAGTCTGTCTGTTAGTCGGTGTGTCTGTCTATTAGACTGTCCATTTGTCAGTCTGCATGTCTATTAGTCTGTCCATTTGTCAGTTTGTTAGTCTGTCTTCTGTTCATTTATCAGCCTGTCTGTTTTTTCGTGTTTCCAGTTTGACAGTTTTTCCATATATCAGTTTGTTCGCCTATCCGATTTTCATTTGTTAGTTTGTCCGTATGTCACAATCATTGCTTGATGTAGATTTAATTGAGATAGATTTACTCCTGTCCGATTTTGAACCTTGATATCTATGGGCTGCAGCGATGATTTAACACAACGGCTGCACGCAGTTCTCCCCCTATGTTAAACAGAAAACAAGAATTTCATACTAAACTAAAAACATGTTTCAAACTTTACTTAACACAAAGTATTTGTGATTTGTTGTTTTATAAGGCACTGTCTGAATGGGGATATTAAACGCAGCCGCCTCGCTGTTGCAAATTGTCGGGAGAGCGGGTAGGTACTCAATTTAGCGTAACACGTTTATCGCCCGTACTCTATCAGAGGCATTGCTAAAGGAAAATTGTAGAGTATCTATTAAAAGCAGTAAACAATTTTCAGTTAAATTAAGTGTGTGTCTGTCACTGTATTGGGTTAGTTATACAAAAATGTTCCAAAAATGTGGAAAACACGTCTTCTGTATCCTTATATTCTATGAACTTTATATGTGTCTCTATTATTTATTCTAGTATAAATAATATGTGTATTGTGTTGTGCTGTGCTGTGCTGTGTTGTGTTGTGTTGTGTTGTATTTTGTTGCATTGTGTTGTGTTGAACAATACAACACTTACTGTATTGCACACACGTACTATATTATTGTCTAGGAATGTAGACATTATTAGCGGCTAACCTGTCTGTTGTATGTTTTCAAACAGCCCATAAGGTCTCCTCCATCAAGTTTCAACATCTGCCACCTATCAATGACGATAAGGACCGAGTATTAAACTTACCCTCTAAAGCGCAGAAGTGTTCATGAGATTTTGGCGTCGGCGGTTACCCATCCGACTCCCGCTCGCCATTGCTTAACTTTTGTCAATCACTCAAGATAAAGTGTATAATTTTGACAATCATTAGTGAGTCATTATTTATATTATAGGTTTATACCTCTATTAACACATATAAGGGGACAAAAAAACAGTAGTAGCCTATTGGCACTATTGAGAAGAGACCCAATCGTGCTAACAGGCTACTACAGTTATTCCCACGGGGTCGAAAGTTCGAATCCCTGGTACACTCGGATTTTTTGCAGTTATGTGCAAATTAAAATGTTCTTATTAATTGCATTAACGACATCAACATGATCAAACATCATGATCAAAATTGCATAATCTACAGTTTTATATAAAGTTGTCAAACGCGGGTAAAGGTTACCAATAGTCTACCACTCAGTTGTGAACTATGGCATAATCTTTATAATTGTCACAGAGGACCTCTCCATAGAAGGCACAGGTATCCCTAGTTTAACAGTAGTGTATTAACGATGAGATAAATTGTTAATAGAGATAATGTTTATAGTATTTGATAGATTGAGAGAACCTTGTTCATCGGAACAATATTCACGCAATTTAGCACGCGCAACCCGTCACGTCTTTATCTCATAGGGCTGCCATATGAAAATATTTTTCTTTTACATATTTACATTCATAAAAAAATGAGTGAGTATTGCGTACATAGTAATACAACACGATATAAATATTTGTATAGTATACACATTGCTTGTATTAATCAATAAAATATTTTCACTTTATTCTGTTTGGAAATTTACTAAAGTTCAGGCTCTTACATAAGTGGTTCGATAATTAAAAGTAGCGAAGCATTTGTTTACGATTGTAAATATGGCTTCTGTCTTGTGATTTGATACTCGATTGTGATTGGATACTCATGAGCTCTAGTGGCCAAAATCAGAAAGCTGTGTGCTCGTTTGTAGTTGTGTAACATAAAAATGTCTTGTAAAAGATTTTCAAATAACGTACATATACATATGTTGTACGTATTAACCAATTGATAAGTTATTGCACAATCTAAAAACAAAGTGGGCGTTAAAATAGCAATATGAGAGATATCGTAACGTTTAATATTGTTTTGAGCCGAGTGCAAACTAACTTTCTGACGTTGTACAAACACTGGTGATAAGATAAATAGACGTGTTGGAGATAGGTAGACTGCTGTAGGTAATTGTACCCAAGTTACAGACAATAGACGTGCATTTAATTTAGACGTGTAACACGGATTGTTGTTTACTAAGGGATCATTATGTTGATTAGTTAGAAAATGAGCGTGCGTGGCACCTGATTTTGAATGTCCGCTGCAAACATTCACATCCGATCTCAAACAGATCTATGTATGTCATATCATCACTCTTAGTATCTCACATATAGTTATAGGTACTCGATTTTGCAATAGATTTACACAGCTATTTAAAAACATGATTTTCACCACATTCCAACAAGGGGTGTAGAATTAATGACCTGAAATACAAGCATGTAAAGCTCAGATTAGGCAATAGCCTCCCGCAATTTAAAACCGACATTTCAAGTACCAGTTTATTTTTGTTAAATATATTTGTATTGTGGCGAGAAATAAATGATTCTTAATATATGTAGTCGTATGTAGGTGCGTTGCTATTCCTGAGAACTAAGATGATTGTCTAGCTTGATTGTATCCGACAAGCACATTTCTCTCATACAAGCGATTGTTTCACAGCGGATTATGAGAGTTCGAACTATTATCCTACTACCAATCAAAATGTATATAGGTATTATGTTATGGCGATCTAAAATAATGTAATTTGTCGCACTTTGGATATCGTAGGAGGCCATAGTTAAATTCAAGATATGGACAGTTTCGTATCCTGTAATTTGTGTATCTAAGGGTCACCGCTACATAACAACGCTAAAGTGTAGTAGTTACAAAACGTCTATAACTACCACTCTTGTAAACTTTCCAGTGTAGCGTGGTTATTTATTATAACGGACTTTAAGCCGGTTAGGGAATATATATACATTAAATATTAAGATTATCGTACTATGAGCTACTAGTAGTAAGTAGTAGGAAATTTGTAGTGAGCTTTAATAGCGTCTTTTTCTTTGTTGTGAAAGAGTAAGAAACGGACATGCAGGCCACCTGATGTTAAGTGGTCACTGCAGCCCATGGACATCCACGTCCAATCTCAAATAGAACAGAAGTTCTATTTAAGGATGAACACGGATACGTTCCTACTCTTGAGGACTACGATGGTCGCCTCCACTAATGTGTATCCGGCAATCATACCTCGCCAGCCGAAACACAATACATGAAGAACATGTTGCTTTACAACGGGTTATGAGCGTGGCGGTGGTGCCGCCCCGGGCGAGCACTTTTAGTTTTAGCGTGTCATGGAAAGTTGTGTTGTAATGTACTATTTAAATATTTAATGTTGGAAAATAAGCAGGCGTGTAGACCATTGATGTGTGCTTGCAACCTTCAGATATCGACTTCAGGACCATATTTAGAACAGGACTAAAATGTTTGATCTGAGCTCGTACAGATGTTTGTTTCTGAGGACTACGATAATCGTAGTATACAGTACTCCGCAACCACATCTCCGATATTGAAACACGAAAACTGCTTCACGTCGGTTATAACGGTTGCAATTTTATGATGGTACTATGGTTTTACAACTTATTGACATTTATACAATGCTAATTCCATTCATGAAATTGGACTTTGAATAGGCTTTGGATATCATTTCATTTTGGATAGAACGTTTGCGTGTACGTAATGATTTATCGATTTCTGTTATTACTGTTATCAGAAGTTGATAAAGCAGGCGATATGGAGAGTGATGGGGCGAATACTTCTCCAATTCCCAAAAATCAATAACGTTTTTAGTTTTAGCATATTATGTAAATATTATTTTGGTGTAATTTATTTTTTACATAAATAGACATAATTCTGTTGATATAAAAATTCATTACTTATACTATATAGAAAAATATACAGCGGAAGTATACGAGTATTGTATATAAAAATAAATACAAAAATAAGAGAACAAAACATTACTATAAAAATAATCAGCATCGCTGGCTTTTATTATTAAATTATTAATTTATTTCAGACAAGGTCCAATAATCTTATTACTTTAAATTTACTTACTTTATGACTTTGTTCACGTGGGCTTGAAATATTGTTTTTTTATACAACATCAAAGAACAAAATACAATAAACACACCTAACTTATAAAGTAATCATTTCCCGGTAGTAAATTGCATCCCCTATTTCAACCTCTTCAAGTTTTATTTTCGCAACGAAAAGTAGCCTATGTCCGTCTCCAAGTTCTAATCCATTTTAACGTGAAAATAGAAGAGACAAACATACGAACATTCACATTATAATATTAGTATGGTGATAATATTCAAAACAAGACATTTGTAAAATATATCTAACAAAATCATTCTTAACCAGTAACTTTCATAAGTTTAAACGAATACTATCCGGTTATATCTTTCTTTGGAGTGGCAAACCATCTACGTACGACTTACGTTACGACTTCAGCCCTATTTAGGTTGTATGTAAAGGACCAAAGGCTGTAGCGACGACTTAACATCAAGTGAGGTATCTCGGCCTCTTAATCCGCTGTAAAGGATTACTTGTGTTTCAGTTGGAGTAGTGCGGTTTGTCCTTTGTCTTTGTGCGGGTGGGTACACTTACAAGCGAAGCGATCATCTCAGTTCTTAGTAGTAACAATCCATCTGTGATCGCCGACAGATAGTACTTTAGTATTTAGGTGGACGTGGATGTCCATCCGTTGCAGAGACCATTTAATATTTGATTTCCTGCACGCGTGTTTGCAATTTTTTTAACATAAAAAGGGCAGTCCGTAAGCTCGTTTATTACTCTTAAAATAAAACATACATAAAGCATTTATTTTTGCCGGGTAGAACCTACACGGTTCGACGGGGAGGAACCATAATCAAACCGATTTCTGCCGTGAAGCTTACTTGCTTTTCGGTAGAAAGGTATGGTTGCGACTTTCTTATTTCTCAAGGAGCCACGCATCTACAATTGACTTCGTGAGGTACTCTTGTTCTTTAAACAATTGGTTACAAATGTCCATGGACGGTCGTAACCACTTGCCATTAGGTTCACGACTTGTTCGTTTGCTACTCACAATAAAAAAGACAAAGTGATTAGCATTTAAACAAATGGGAAAATTAAAATTTCTGGGTGGCCATATCAACCCTGTATAGAAGGGTAACATGATTATAAGCGGCTGACTGGCCTCCTCACGCGCTCAGATGGCTTGTTCCCCGAGTTTACAACCCATTTATTGGAACAATCTTTTCACAAGCTTTAATGTCTCTTTATTTGTTGCTTTGTGAGAGTTAGAATTAGTATTCGAATAAAGATTTCAACGATGTTTTTTATGGAATTGATATTGCAAGCATGTCGTTACAGTGGTCAGTGATTAATGTTGCTCATAATTATCTGTAACCAATTTATATGTTAAACAGGTTGTTATGTTTTAAAGGTAGAAGAACTACAGTTGGATCGAAGTACCACCGCCACCCTCATAATCCGCCATAAAGCATTACTTGTGTTTCGGTTGGAGAGGTGCGGTTGCCGGCTACAC